>MU181922.1:1313208-1350024 GCA_016904865.1 Pissodes strobi | reverse complement strand
CACAAAGAACAAAACGAGGAAGCGCAGTAACGTTTGAATTACGCAAGAGTTTTACGTATCAGATGAGATGCTTAACTTTACCCCTTCCATTCAATTCCTCGTTTTCTACTATTCGCCAACTGCACACGATGAGCGTAGTGCAGTGGCGTGCTGCCAGTTTACTTGGGCGTGTTCGCATGACACATTAATTAAACGTGATACATGACTTTCACAAAAAAAATATAATGGATTTTTTTCATGATTTTCCCCAATTTCGGTAAGTTAAATTCTATAAGAAAAAGTGAGAGATCCTATGTAGATTTTTATTTGCAGACCTGTATTATCAGAGTTATCAAACTGTTGAAAAAATTTAAGGTTTCATTTTACGCACCCTATTTATTATTTCTCATTCGCATATGCAGTTATGTGAGGGGTGAAATGAATTAACCCAAACTATTACAAGCAAGGAAGCAGCAAGATCCACATAATGGTTATCTCATATCGCAGTTATAACTAAAATTTTTCATGATTCACAATTTTTATTTAATACTATGTCCATAACTCTTACATAATTAAAAGCCCCCATAAGTGGTTGTTAGTAGAGAATAGGTTCTACTTCTAATGCCTAGTTTGATTAAACGTTTACCCAACCAGGATTAAATCAATGGATACTACAAACTGCACACCGTATTTAGCAGCGAAGGCTCCTAAAGCTGCTATTGTGGTTATCACAAAAGGTACTCAATGTGTTACACACAGTTTAATTACTGCAACAAAACGTCTTTTCTCAAACATTAATAAACAGCTCCAAACAATCTAGTCATTGCGCTCCAGGAGGGTCACAGTTCTTTAAGCTTTCTATCATATACTAATAATATATTTTTGATTGACTCTGAAAAGGTTCTTTTACAACTAACAAAAGTTATAAATATTTTTTGAAAAATTTTACGCTACGAAATATTTCTGAATTAACTAAAACCTTATCGGGTTATTTGTTCTAATCAAAAATGAAGGCCGCCAAATATTAATTCACTTGACACCAACCCAGTTACTTCGAGGATTTTTATATTGAATTCAATGCAATTTATTTATAAAATAAGCATGTTTCTTATCAAGTATAATTACTTGTATACTAGTAATTGAAATAATCATTATTGGACTTTATATAATCACCAATATTAATGAATCCAAAAATATTTCGAATCACTGAACGTAAAAGTTTAATATTTTACTGTAAAGCATTTACCTTACACCCGCAAACAAATTCTGCGCAAATTAACAAACTATCGCATCAACTTCAGCTTTTCCGGAAACGCAGAATCAATATGTCACACTCTGGAAAATACTACAATTTATAATTTATATATCGTAAAACATAAAAGCTTTTTTGGTATGTTATATAATGCAATAAAATGAATCAAAATCGAGATTAGTACAAAAGAAAACATTAATAACATTTCTCATTATTTACATTATCTTTAAAATTAAATATTCCATTTTCAATTTAAGTATTCAGTTCCGTTTTTAAATAAAACATTTCAAAACCGACATTTTACGCGTCACTCATCAAAATTCTATTGATTATTAGCCGTAATATATTCTTTCACTGTTAAACCTGACTTCTTTGATTCTTTTTTGCTGAGTATTCTTTATTTCTAAAGATGGCGACTATGCCTCTGGTTATAATTTTCCAATTGTATAGATTAAGTTTACATTTAGTTTTTTGTTTAATATATATTTTATCGCTTCATTTATATCCTCTTTTCGTTTTTCAAACAATCTAACTTAAAACATGCTACTCAAGCGTTTTTATCCTTTACTGATAGCGTGTTTTGTTCTCCGCCTAGAAGTAATTCGATGATTTAAATTTCTTTCTAATATGGAAAATTTTCTCTTTCATTCAAATATTTTAAAAACACATTGAGCCTAGACTTTTCCAGTTGATTGGCAATGTTTTTTTTTTTTATTTAAGGATGCTTTTAAAACCCAATCTTTGTGTGCCACAATCTTTATTCCTTAGGACACTTGCTAAACTTCTTTGAAAATACATTGCGGTATAAATTTTTTCAATTGTTAAATATTTTTTACCCAAAGCTGCTTTCATAACATTAGGCAATATTACAGACGATGCAGATCTTACATTCAAGTTGAGAACAACGGCATATACTGATATCTTCAATTTTCCGGTATCGAAGTATTTTTATTTGATTAGATTTTTTAAGAGTTATGAAAGTAAATAATATTTTCTATGTTTTACTTTAAGCGTTAAGCTTCAAACTAAAAATTAAAGTAATAATAATAGGGATAATTAGTACACTGCTTTTAGATGTTTCAAAATAATTTTTTTACTTGCCAAGATTGCTTAGAGTCTTTGTGAACTATTGCATAAATACGAACGACCAACTGACCTGCTCTTTAAACACCTGCATAATTGACAGTGCAATAAAAACAAAATACCGTCAGGCGGTTTATTAGGGCATAACAATTTAGATTTTAGTATTCAACTACTCTTGATAAAGGTCTCATCAAGCCGAAACATTATGTAGAGAAAAATATATCATTAAATTATTTTGAAACATCTAAAAGCCTTGTACTAATTATCGCTAGTATTATTATTCAACGATGTTTCACAAGGATCGTACCGCAGAAACTATTCATTTTAAAAATTAAAGCTTTGAAGTCCGAATTAAGATCTGAATTTTGACTTTAACCCCTGAGCTTGAAGTTTTAACTTGAACTTAACCCCTTCCACACCAGATATCCATATGTGAATATTTGTAGGTGTGCATTAGAGTACCATGCTATCCACATTTGGTACGACGCATTTTAACTGTTTAACTTTTTACAAGGATGGTATGGGACTTGAAAATTCATATTAGGTCTGGTACGGCGCAAAAAAAAATATTGTTTTTCGGTTCAAATCACTTTTATGCAAAATAGCGTCTTTCATGATATAAAACATCAATATGTTTTACTTAGAAGAATGGCTTTATTAGAGTACTGTTTTTCATTCAATACACTTTTCATGTAAAATAGCGTCTTTTATTTCATGAAGGCAATAATTTTGAATTTACAGCACTATCCATATGAGGATACGCTGGTATAGCACGATATCCATATGTGATTATACTGGTATACACCAAAATTTTAAGTGCTCGCCGCCATTTTATTTCTCAGTTTTTCTTTGTCAAACGGCATAATACCAAATAGATGCAAGCAAGAAAATGTTCAATGAAACAAAATAATATATCTGGTATGAGCAAGTTTTTACAATTAAAATTACAGCTGGACTTGCAGGGGTTAATGACCGAGACCGAACTCAGAAAAAGTCTTGAAATTTAGTCATGACAAAATATCAGTTATTTAAATTAAATATGATATTTCGTACTACAATATATTGTCACAATGAAAGATTCTATGCAAAACCTTTTCCAAATCAGTTCAGAGGGCTGTCGGCTCAGCCGTCATCAGCGGCACCTGGAACCAACCTAAGGATTAAAAATATATACAAAATTTAGAAATATTCTTATTAAGATATTGCGTTTTTAATATAAATTTGGAGATTTTGAAAGAATTTCAAGAGTTAGATATGAAAAATTGTCAAAAATTTTTCACTTGCATCGTCAGGTTGTACGCTTGAAACGAATTTAGAAAAGACAAACGGAAGTATTGACAAACAATTTTATGCAATACACGATCATTTCAAGACATAACATGGATTGCTGTGATCCGTTAAATATACCATACATTTAAAAAATCAAATTTATTGACTTTTTGACAAATTGCGAATGTGCATTAGAAGCCAATAAAACATCAGCGAAATAATGTTGACATTTTCACCATTAAATTTAAAGCGGCTAGTTTAAATTTTTGAGAAAAACAGTTCAGGGATATACCATGCACTGTTGATTGGGAAATAATGATTCTTGTTATAAAGATAGTCATTGCTTTTACAACTGATATACAATCATAGAAGAAATTGCTTAGACATATAGTGAGTTTTAACTATCAATCTGTAACATTGTAAATGTTTTTTATTTTGTACTTTATGTATTATTTATTTTGATTAGAAAGGGAGGTAGAGTTCTTCGGATGATACTGAGCTGTGATCTAAATCTTTGAATATCCTCTTAGCAATATTGAGTGGCACTGTGGTACAGCTGAAAAATTTTCTTTATTAAGATGATAATTAAGGTAGCAATATACGATCAGCGGAATACACTCTATTAATAAATGACCTGATTCTGTATTAATCTAAAAGCCGCCTGTGTAATGGTATGAATGTTCTATTTAAACCTATTTTGAGTGTTCGGAGAAGAATCATTGACCATCAAAGGATCTGTGAGACCAAACAAAGTTAATTAGCAAATGGTAGCAAAACTAGACGCATTGCTCATCCACCTTCGTAGCATCTCTTTCTTTCTATGTTGTTCTTCATTACTCGTTAATATCGTTAGGTCAGTGCCTGTGCGTGGCTGATCTTACGCGAAAAATAAATTTCATCTGAGAGACCATCTGTTTCCTATAATAGTATATTTTGCCAATTATGCAAGACTATATATTTTTAATTGCGTACCATATTTTACAATGTGTAAGTGGTTTTGGTTGAGTTGGTGAGATTCAGCCTTTTGTCCTAGGTTAACAGTTGCTAAATAAATAAAATAAGTAAACGGTGTTACCCTTTTTCTTATCTTCTAAATTGTATTGGCTACCTTCACTTCAGCTTAGAAGGAACTAATAGTGCCTAAAATTAAATTAGTTGAAATTAAGGGAATTTACAATTACGAATACGTAGGCCAGAGCAAGTTGTCGTTGAAACGTACAAACTAGGCCCTAGCTTAATTATCGAATATCGGAGGGGTGGGTTTATCGAAAAAAAAAGAACTCTACGGGTAGCTGGAGATAGCCCAGTCAAAAGACCAGCAGAAAAACTCGACTCCTGGCTAGGTGTAGCCAAGAAAAGGGAAAGCCGTCGGTAGGAATCCCGTCGGTATGAACCCCGTCGGTATGACCCTGTGAATCATCAATATATTCAAGGAAAAATGAGAGAAAAAAAAAAGTAAAATCAATTTTTACCTGTCAGAGGGTCTGTTATTTGCTTAATGCGAGAGTAGCCAGACTGCCTCAAATGGACTAGAAGGCTTCTGTAAGAAAAATTAAAAACGGAATTTAAGTCCATTTACATGGCCTCCGAAATTGGAAGCCACACAAAGAGGAAACTCACCTGACCAAACAACTAACTAACTAAAGCTAAGATACAGTAAGATAAGGTCTGGAACTCAAAACGAGCCTGGTGGAAAATCCCACAAAGGAATAATAAACAAAAACTTCCACCGCGACATCAAACTGCTGTTGCAACGATTTACCGGCGTAGAGTGGGCTTCGTGAAATTCCCGAGAACCAACGTGGAGGCAAAAAAGGACTTCCTGCAAAGTTCCCACTTCGAGCGTTTCAACTGGCCAATCATACGACCTCAGATCACATGTTACCTTCAAATTTTTTCCCAACATCCCCCAACATCAGTTCGAGTCCAGAAGCGAAGGGAGCAGCATTTGATAATGCCAGATGTCAGTCTGGCGAAACGTCGAATTTCAAGACGAACGGATTGACACCCGGAATATTGTTTATGCATTTTCCACCATCCGTTAAAACATACAAAATTAAAATTTGAACAGCTGCAACGAAAATGTATAAATATCTCAGATTCCGATTATGAAATCAAAATTGGGCAAATATTTCTAGATGAGAGCTTAGATATTTACTTGCCATCCGACGGACGATCAAGAGGCCATTTTTAATTCCAAGCAACATCTATATTATTAGAAGAGGAGAGTGACTCCGACGACAATCATAAATCTAACATATGCAGTGGTTGAGAGCTTGATAATGGTAGTAATTTGCTTCAGGTCGAAACCAAAATCAAGAATTATTGTCTTTAAATAATGTAGAAAATAATAAAGTAATTTCAAAATCCAGTGAGCCGCTAACAAGTCAAAGAACTGCTTCTCATAATATTATTAGGGGATGTGCTCTTCAGAGGCTCTATCTGTCTGTTTATATGCTCAGTTATGCTTGTCCTTAGAGGTCTGCAAGGGCATCCAATATCGAATATGAATTGCTTGAAGTGATTGAAATTGAAATGATTTTTTATTTCTTCGAGAGCCCAGAAATGATATAGCTATGGTACCTCTTACTGATTCAGAGTGGGTTTCTTTCTTTATTTTCTTAATTTCAATTTCTTTGTATGAGGGTATCTATCACATGTCATGATCATATTTTTTTATAGGCTATGTGTTTTACTTTAGAATCTTAACTGCATTGTTTCTTTGGAAAAAGCCATATTGAGCAATCTATTTAAGAATCAATAAGGAGCTGCTAGTGTTGTTGTAGATGGTTGGATTAGTATGGTATGGTGTGATCAGTGTGTGTGTAGCTTTTTTATAGGTTGAATATTTCCAGTTTTTATTGATATTTGTAACAGAGATGCAGGTCTATAGTGACTTTTGGGTGTATGTTATTAGGCTTGCTTAACAATAAATGAGTATTTTCAGGACTACAATTCAAAAATCTAGAAAATGCATACTGACGCACGAGAGTTGAGCTAACTTTAGGAGTCCTTGGATCTTTAGACTGATTGAACTGATGTAGTAATTCTATCTATATTGTGATGTCAAGCTATAAAATTATTTAGCTTATTAAGTAAAACTAACGGTCAGTATAAACGTAAATTGCAGACCATCGACCATGATAAATTATTAGCTGTTGTTTTCTCGGTTTTATGTGGTGACTTAAATATTACAATATCAATCAAAATTAGCTTGACGCCACCCAACTTTTAACGATGTTTGAAACAAAAATATACAGCGAAAAAGTATTAATAATCACATAAAGAAGATAAAGCATCGCTCAACATTTCGTGATTAATAGTTACCTCCCATTTTTCATTGGCTGAAAACAATTTAAAAAGCTGCTTGGATATTAATTATCTTTTTATGTGGCAGTTTGGTATTCTAGTATTTAAAAGCTTCATTCCTTCATAAATAAAGAGTGAAAAGCCGTAGCCACTTTTGCAACGTATTATTTTGTTATGTCCTTAAGTATAGTATTAATATTATAACTTTTATCATTCTAATGATCTAATGATAGGTTACATTATATAGTAATATCGGTTTGCAATGATAGCCGTAGTCGAACGTAACTGAAACTAAATATAAATCTAAACTTACAATTTGATAATAATCTATAGCACACGCAAGTATTAATTATACACCATTTATATTATCGTTGCTTTTACAATATCATGTTATTAGTAGTATATTAAGCAATGAGCATATTTAGTGATAGATGTTAAGGCACGAGTATGAGAATTACGACTCAAGCCGTAATCGAGTGTTGTAGTGAATGCAAGTGTTTTTATAGCCATTAGATGAGAGTTGCATACATATTTTTTTCTATGACCAAGCATATTAATAAAAATAAGTACTTTGGTCTGTCAAATTTACGAAGTAGATGAACTGTTGAAGTTAATAAATTTTGAATGGTCATGACAATCTTTTAGAGGACCTAAATGTAACTTCCATGCCAAGACTGCTGGTCTGTTTTCCAATTATTACGAAAGTTAAGCTCCAAAAGCAGTAACAAAACCTGGTTTGCTAAAGATGTAACGATTTCTTGAAATAATCTCCGCTCACTACAAATGATTTAAAAATTTATATCATCTCCAATGAATATTTTGCAAAATATCGCTCCATATTTCGTCCCTTAATAAAACTGTCCAACGAGCATTACTATTCCAATCGCCTGAGCAACACTCAAAATTCGCAAATAGAATGCTGGAATATGAAGTATCGCTATAGCACTTCAGTGCAAACGAACGTCGGAAAAAAATCGCATGTCATCTATTGCCATATCTCTTGGCAGAATTAAATAATGCCAATTGTGTTCTTTTTTCTTTACAAAGTCAAGAACCTTGCTTGAACCACAACACATGGCTGAAGGGCATTGATGATTCTGAAATGGTTCCATGACTTACTTCCAATATGCCACTCATAGTTTTATTGGTTTTCCTGTCCTAATTTGGCTATCTAACTACTTGTTGGAACTTTTATGATAGGTTAAGACTATTAAATTAGGCCAACCAGGTGCCTGCCCATGGAACTAAAAACACACTTATTTATTGTACTAAATAGGTGTTACTCTATATCGTTCGCTGATTTTTCTTTATTACTGGCTTGCAACTCCCAAAATTAGCACGCAAAAAGAATGCTGGAATATTGTTAATGACATATGTCCAAAAACCAATCGTTCTGTTTCTACTCCTGGTACTGTTACCTGCACTCAACAGTTTTCACAGTATAGTGAATAATCTTCAACAACAACAACACCTGCATGTTCCGTAGATCCAATTAACAACTACTTGTCGAATATAAATATTCCAGCCTGGTTTTTATTATTCCGAACTGATCTTCGATCGATTTGACTTTGGGCACTAAATCCGTCTCTTATAGTGATATGTATTCTCCATAACATTATACGAAGTTGAAGCATGGCCTCTCACAGAAGTCTCATCCAACAAAAAACTATAGGCTTCACCGGTTACTTTTGAGTAAAATTTTGTCTCAACTTGCCTGATTTTGGCCTGTTGGTTCTAGTGAGGTCATCGGAAAATATAATTTTTGCTTCGTGTCTGACACAGCAAAAATTGTACCAATCTTTAAAAAAAGAAGCCTGGATGATCCTTTTACATTCAGGCCAATCTCACTCCTGTATCCACCTTATACAAGATAATAAGGTACCCGAAGAAGAAAACGAATTGGTCTAGTAGGAAAAAAGAGAACTTTACGCTCTATGCGAAATAAGAAAGGTTCAAGAGATGATGGCCTTTCCACAAACTGTTGTCTCAACATGCCTGATATTGGCCTGTTGGTTCTAGTGAGGTCGTCGGAAAATATAAATTTTACTTCGTGTCTGAATTAGCAAAAGTTGTACCGATCTATAAAGAATGAAGCCTGGATGATCCTTTTACATTCAGGCCAATGTCACTCTTATATTCACCTTATACAAGATTATAGAGAAACTCGTAAAGACACCTATTCTTTTCTTCATCGAGGCTAATGGCATCCTCAACAGGTGTCAGTTTAACTTTCGTGAGAGCACCAGCACACGTAATGGTACCATCTTATACAAGATTAGCACTCGCATGTGAATGATGGTGGTTTTGGCGGCATTTTTTGTGACCTGTACTGTTGTAGTCATGAAATTACGCCGAGGAACCTTCACACTATGGTTTTAGAGAAGCTTCTTTATCCTGATTTTCATCGTTTCTTCTTGGTCGACGACTGCGTGTCTTCATAGGGTCACACTCCTCTAATTAGGTCGTGCCACATAAATTTTCTTTATAATCTTTTTTTGTAAATAAAGAAGAAGAAAATCTGCACAAGTCAGTACATACTGAGCTTAGCTCAGCACAAGGAAACATTAAAACATATGACGGGCTTTTTTTGAAAACGAATTCTTATAGCTCCAGAGATTGTCAAAATTTTTTAAAATAAATTGCAGCACAACGCAGCAGAAACCTACCACAAGCTAGCAAGCAACAAAACTTTTAGCGGGGCCAATTTTATGGTCGCCCATTTTAAGTTTGAATTACAATGAACACTTAGTTTCATTGCTATTCGCTTGGTTAGCACACTCACGAGCTCAATAATTCTGAAATAATGTCAGATAATTTAAAGCTAACAATAGTCTTTTGTGTTGCTCTATTGTTTTTCTTCCATTATAAGGACGAATCCAAAACATGAACTTCAAGCGAAGTGTTTTAACGTGAAGAAATTCGTTTTATCGCTAAAATCTATGAACAACTGAATAAGCTGTAAACTACCTTATTGAACATTGCGAATTAGATCAAAACTACGATGATAATAATTATTTTCCATACTCATCAAAAGTTTACGGATATATAAATCCTCTCGATATTTTAGGCTAATTCGCTCGAGAATCTAAGCGTTTTCCTAATGATAATATTGATTACAATCTCAGAGGGTTTCGAAAGTTCTAAAATTATTGTTGCCAACATGGAGTGCGATTAAAACTATTAATCACCCTACTGTAAGTACATTAAACCTATATAACTGTCTTGTAGGCTCTTATATTGATAAATGACGACGTAAAGGGAATGATAAATTTTAGGGAAACTTTTTAAACTATGTGGGATATAAGGTTCTACTGCAAGTATTTATTTAATTTTAAAATGTTTGAATTTTAGTTATTTTAAAAAATTACTTACACATATGGCGTTAGTCGACGCTAAAGATTAGTAAATTAGTAATTAATAACTAGAAAAATATTAGCAACGAGAATATCCATGGCAGAATGTGAAGAATACTTTGTAACTACATAGTTGTATATACGAAAGAAGAAAACATATGAAGAGAATAGTACTTCTCAACAAACAAATAGACAGGCCATTGTAGTCTTAACAACTCGAGTAGTAGCTTAAATAAATCATCTCTTGGGCGGACTTGGATCCTGTTCAGTTGAATGATAAACATTTTATCCAACTACGATTGCAGGGAATGCTATACATCTCGATAAACGGTAAACTACAATTTCTGGCACAAACGTTCGGCCAGTCCTAATTCTCGTATGATTTATAGACGGCTCCCATAAAATCAGAAATCGACCAGCACACAGTGGGCCATTCGTATGAGAAGTATAAGACCTTTTCACTGTTGCATATTCAGGATTTTGCACTGATATTGAGCAGCGTTGTGCAGTATCAGTCATCCCATCGATATGCTGATGTCTCGTATAAAATTATTAAAATCTAATTAAGATTAATGTTGCTAACCTAAATCCGTTTTAGGTGAGGTTTGCAATAAACTACGGCCGATCTGAATATGCGACCCCGAACCTAGCACATTATCATTTTTTTCTGGAAGCATATTCTCCCCCATAAACCTTTATCTTATACAAAATGACGGTTGGAATCTCTTTATTCAGATGAATAAGTAAATATGAGCGCAGGCTTTATTGGGCATTTACATACATGCCATGTTCTTAAGAATGTATTAAATTATATATGAGCGTTTTGCGTCTGAACGCTGCGGCTTAAGTCTTTGCTGTGATGTTGCGATAAAAGTTAACGCCGCCCGCCGTTCCAAGTATAATTATTACAGTGTTCGAAGGAATACGTGAGGCCCTTTACACTGAAATGTAAAATCAAAGGGGTGTTGTGTAAATTGCTTTAAATGCATTTATTATAGATAATAATGGTTTGCGGAATAAATAGATGTCTTGCGAGTGTTACATAGTTGTGAAGATAAGACTTCGCTAAATATGTAGGAGTGTTTTATGGGTGAATATTGGAGCTCAAGCCCTAAAATGTAGATTCCTATATAGTAGAATGATTATTTGATGATGTTATCTTATCGATGATAATTTTTAATTAGAGAGGAAGATCCGTTCAAATATAGTCATGTTACGATATATTTTCATTCCCCGTAGATAATTATTAAACTATTACAATATGCAGTCCTGCGATGCGAAAATGGAATAATTTATTTAAGAGTTACATTGATATGTTATTATTTTACATTACATTTTAATCCATCGATCTACCTATTTAGCCTTCTTCGGCTTATTCTTGGACATAGGCCTCCCCATTATTTTCCATTCTTCCGTTTGTCGCCATGTTCATTCATCTTGTTCCAACGTGTTTCCTCAGGTTATCCGCCCGTCTCATTTGGAGTCTTCATTTACCCATTTTATTTCCCATGATATTTTTTTCTATCGGTCGTCCTCTTGTCTAATATTATTATTGGGGAACCACTCTAACATGTGTAATAACTTTCGTTTTTCACCGTATAGTTTGGTGATCCCATCCTGTATGTCGGTAGCATGAATGAGCCATAATTAATCTCCGAATAATTTTTTTTTCACCCCATTTAAACAGCAATTTGCGCATTTAAAGCGCTGTAGTTCAGTTACTCCTCAGTCCATACCTGGATTGTCGGTATAATAGATTCTGTTATATGCAACATTCGCTGGGAAGAAAACTGTCACTTCATCAAGGAAATCGTTATTAATCGTTCTCAATTTAATATATCTTTGTCTCTGACAGTATCGTGTAAACAGCAGTATGCTAAATAAAGAACATGTTCTACCCTCTCAAATGCATCCGCTCCCGCGTATTTTCCCGCTTTATTTCTCTCTCCCGCGCCGGTGGGAACAATAGCTCAATCACCGTTCTGTTTAAGTTTGTTTAGTTAGTTTTCTCAAAATTTAAGTTTTGGTCGACGAAAGAACTAACAAAGTGCCTTACAAACACTCACCCGTAAAACAACGGTCTAGGCACCGCTCTGCTTAGATTTGGCGTCAAGTACATCTACTCAATCGTAGCTCTGGCTGACGCCAAAGTATTTAGTACTTTTTCTTATTTGTTTGAACATATATTTAGAGAATATCTGTGTACTCTCTGTTCTCTTTGTCCAAGCTTGGACAAAGAACTCTTTTGGTCGTTTTAACGCATAGCGTCTTGTATTTCCTGTTGCTGTTGCTAGAACATAGAAGAAGGTAAAATGGCGGATGGAAGTTGGTAGTAGCGAAATTCATTCCGGTACTCACTCAAGATTCGAATCAAATGCTCGAAGTCTTATAGATTTAAATTGAGAGAATCGAAGAAGACGGAAAGCATAAGGTATTTTGTGTGAACGGAAAGGTTGAAATTTTGAATTAAAAGAACGTTAATTAAATTCGGTAAAGAAAGGAATTATCTAGTTCATTTTAGCCCTAAATAATCAAGAAGTTTAGTTAGACATTTTGATAATACCACACCTCTTCTTATGTGTATCGGCCTCGTTCCTTCTTGGATGTTAATTGTTGTTGTTGCTTCGCTATATATGTCTGGTACCTGTATACCTGTAGTCTATTCTGCTGCTAATTAATCAGTTTTTCACTGTCCAGTCTTCAACATTCTCAAAGGCTTTTTCGAAATCAATAAACGCAATATATAGTGGCAAGTGATATTCGTTGGCTCGTTCTATTAAAATTTTCCTTGTTGATTGGTAGCCGCTTCTATTGGAACCCTTTCTGAAGCCGGCCTGTTCTTTCGATTGGTATCCGTCGAATTGTGTTGTTAGACTAGTGGTTAGTATTTTTGTGAAAAACTTGTAGATTTCATTAAGGAGTATTATGGGTCGATAGTTTTTTAGGTCTGTTATATCTCTCTTGTTGTGTAGGATGATGATTATGGATTCATTCCAGTCTTTTGGGATTCTATTTCCTTTCAATATTTTATTTGGGAGAGTGTGGAGAATATTAAGAACAGATTTGTCCACCATATTTTAACATTTCTACGGTTATTCCGTTTTTCCAGGTGCTCTGTGGTTTTTCATTTAATTCATTTCATTTTTCTGAATTGCTTATTTCTGGTTGTAGTTCTGAGTTTATGTTCTCTATTTTAGTTTGTAGTTGTTTTATGATTTATTCCGGTGGTTTCCTTTTTGTTTAGTATAGATCTGAATTAAATAGTTGTGTGATAGATATAATATCGTCTTTAATATTGGTTTCTACGTCCTTCATGTATTTTATTTTACTTGTTTCATATCTACCTAGCGTTGGTCTTGGGTATTTCGTATTCTTCTTATTCTCTATAACTCTTACTTTTTTTTTGTTGGTTCATATTTTACTTTCTTTTATCCTCAATAGAATTATTGTTAGCTTCTGGATATTGTGTCGATTTAATTTTCTCTCCTTCGTTTAAGTTCCGTCTTTCTTCCATGAGTTTCCATGTAACGATATTATATGTAATTTTCGTTCTTCTTTTCCTTTTCCTGCTTTAAGCATGGTTTTTGGAAATATGTCGTTTATTTCATCTTTATTTTCATTGTTGCTGTTCAAGCTTTGTGCTTAATTGTTCTTTGTATATAGTCTTATTTTGTGCAAGCTTCGTCATGTCCAGTTGCTTGTTGTTTGCTGTAATAATATTTTAACATATTTAATTTTGTGTTGATATACTTGTATGCAGTGCCAATTGGAAAATTCGCTGAAAATTTTGATTTCGTTTTCACAATTGAAAGCAATTTAAAATTGTAATTCATTTAGATAGGATTTGCAATCTTCAAAGTTACACTAGCATAAAATTTGTTGAATTGTGCAAATCTTTTGTTCGAAGCTATAAAATGTTTGCTAATTTTAATAAAAGTGTGCATGGATATTGGTTGCAAACCATATATTTATCCTTAGCTTCAGCAGTGTTTATCTTTACGATAATCTGAATAGGCTGTATATTATTTCTTATGATTTTTTTGTTGTTCAAAATTTCACTGAGTTATTCAAATTAAAAATATTTTAAAATGATAATTGCTGCATACATTTTTTGATTCTTCGGTGATCAGTGCCATATCGACTAATGATATTTAATGAAAATATATCTTGTCTAAAGCCAGTTCTTAATAACGCGAAAATTGATCCCACTGGGAAGTCGTGCCTATTCGAATCCATCTAATGAGTTATTGAAATTAGAAGGGTTCGTCCTATCTCCGTCCATCGCTAGATGAATAGCCATCATCGGTCATATTGGCTATCTCTGCACAGGCTTAATGCGGTTCTAAGTAAAATTTAGGACCCAATATAAGTGATTCAAATTAGACAATAGGCCGATATGACCGTTATTTATTGCTTCGTAGCTGCCGAAAGCTGCTTTTGTTGTAGAAACTAATTTAGTTTCTACGACACTTCAATATTTCTGTTTTTGCAGGTTTCTCTTGTTTCACATTTTTATTTATAGGCTTTGTAGTATGTTACTCATATTATTGATGGTCATCAAGTATTCTCTTTGGTTGAAACTGAAAAACTCCGATAATAAAATTACAATCATTACACATTTCTCCTTTCAAAAACTGGAATATAAAATAGGTAGAGAATAATATATAGACAATAACACATGCAATAGGGACGACACGTTAGCATCAGCTGAATGGCATGTAGTGTCTCCTTTCTAATTTCTAAATGTCTGTTTAGGAATTGCAACTAACTAACCGTATTTATGACAAAATCCGAAAGAATACTTGAGCCAGGCATCTGAGAACAACTGATGAGCTTCACTGCGTCTAAACCTAATCAAGGATATTTTGATATCGCACGATATTGGATTATAAGGGAGAAATAAAATATGTTTAGCCACAAAAATATATTTACCTGTTACTGGAAATATTTAAAAATATATTTCTATTCCTACAACAAAGGCAATTTTAGACCTATTTATGCGTAGAATTTATTTATTAGAGTGCGGCTGTCTCAACTAATATTGCGAAATCGAGGGTATACACTTTTGTTTCAGCCAATCATTTATCTTGAAAATCACATCACAACATTTGATCTCCGACCATTTAAATAAAAAATAATCCCAATTTTAATTTTAAATAAAAAAGTCAAATCTTGATATTAAAGACACCGATTTTGGCAAATTGTGTTAAATGGATTATTACGCACATTATGCGGGACAAATCCTGAGAATATCTGCCGTGAAAATATTTGTAAAACAGGGAAATCTCGGCGACATGTCTGCGGCGTTCCATACCATCCATATCCCGGGACAACTCCGAGTCGCCGACGAGACGCACAGCTCTATTCTGAATGGAATCCAGCAGCTTTAGGGTGTGCTTAGGTGCGGCATCTCGTATGTGTGAGCAATAGAGCTATATTCCAAGCACGGTCTCATTTGCGCCTTGTAGAGCAAGGGTTGCTTCCTGCTAGGGTTTATGCAGTTCTTAGTTGCGAAATAGCGCTCCAAGCTTGTGCCAGGCTGATTTTGCGATCTTAGCAACGTGGTCATGCCAGGACGCGATTTTACTAAATATACATAACGCCAGCACAAGACACGCCTACCGTAATACATCAGCTTAAAAAATATCCGATATACTCGGCGCCAGCGCATCTCACTAAATATACTACGCTCCAGCACAGGACTTGGTGGAAGCAGATGTATAGAAGCTTGGCTCAAGTGAGAATGCGTATTGCTGTGTATTTATTTTTTTTTGGGTTAGTTTTTTGACATGCACTGGGTTAGTTTTTGTTGGTTGCATCCCGCAGCCAGCGAAGCGAGTGGAGAGCATTACATGAAGAGAAAATGTAAAAAAATTTTGCATTTCGAAAATAGGTGACGTATTAGGATGGACGTGTCTTGTGCTAGCGTGAAGTTAATTTTGTAAAATCACATATACGTCAGGTATATTATAGTATTTTTCACCTATTTGGAAATGCAAAGAATTTTTACATTTTTACTTCATGCATGCTCTCCACTGGCTTCGCTGGCTGCGGGATGCAACTAACAAAAACTAACCCAAGTTAACACAATGCATGTCAAAAAACAAATTAACCCAAAAGAAAATAAATACCAAAAACTTTCAAGGGACGCGCGTCGAAACCATTGCCTCACATTCTCACTTGTATCAATCTTCTACACATCTGCTTTCTGCTAGCCAAGATGACACCAAGCCTTTTGCTGGAGCGCAGTATATTTAGTGCGATGTGCTGGCGCCGAGTATATCGGAGATTTGTTAAGCTGACGTATTACGGTGGGCGTGTCTTGTGCTGGCGTTAAGTATGTTTAGTAAAATCGCTGCCAGGACATATTTCTGTTGACAGAGACAGAGTACAAATAATATCGAGTAGACCTACTCAACAAAAATCCTTTTATGTTTTTGCTTCAAACACAAAAGCCGCAGCACGGTAAAAAATACTCTACCTGCAGCAGCGAGCAGTCTGTGCGGGAACATATTTAAAAAGTATTCGCTGATGCGCTTTACTTGGGTGTCATAAGACAACGCGACGCGAAAGTACACAATCTCCGGGCGTTTTTACACTCTGTCCCTCGTAGCGGGGCCTTGGTGGCCACCAGTGGCCACGAACCAAATTGATCCGGATTCGCTCCGTCGCCAAACGCTGTCGGCAAAATTGGAAATTTGTCTCCAGTGAACCTACCGTATACTTATTTATACCGTGACAGAGACACCCGGGCAGTAGTCCGATTAACGAGGATGAAGGAATGGTCGATCCTGCGATAATGATATACGTATATTGGTTTTCTTGGTAAACGTGGCTCCTTGTGTTTTTGCTGCATTGAACTTGACCAAATTCCTGTTGCTCCAAATTCGAGCTTTCTCCAGTTCTTGATTAATTTTTGTAATCCTGCTCCTATCTGCGCTAATAAATCTCAATCGCTGGTAAAGGTTTTCTGATCTAAATTGGGAGACAGTGGTACTGTCATCTGCAAAACTGTAAACATGATTATTGGTTTCGGTCAGCAGGTCATTAATATAGATGAGAAACAGAGTTGGTGAAAGTATTGCGCCCTGAGGCACTGCCGCATTAATGGTGTTTGCAGAAGCCGTATTGGTTATCGCCAATTATTCTGTTGGTCTCAAGGTACTTGAGTAGTTGCTGATTGACAACACGTTCCGTGACTTTGGCGATTATTGGAAACAAGGCAATTAAGCAATAGTTTGAGAGCGTGGTTCTCTTGCCTTTTTTGAAACAGGTTGCACTCAAGCTATTTTCCAAGAAGATGGGTAAATCCCTTTTCGGTAAGACAGAGAAAAAGTCGGGACAAAATAGATGTTAGTTCGTTCGCGCATTTCTTTAATACGATGACAGGTTTTTCACGCGATCCTGATGCCTTTTGTGTACCTAGCTTTTTGAGGGTTTTACGAATATCATGGTGGTGAAACTTAACTTCTGCCCTGGTAGTATTGGTATTGGATATGGTGAGACCTTGGGAGGCGTTTAGGGTAGAGTGAAATGAAAACATTTTGACAAGCATCTTTGCCTTTTCTTTAGCTGTGGTCGCCGTGACGGCGCGTTCGTAGAGAATCGTTTTTGTTAAGTTATTACTTAGTACCTTTGCTACCGACCAAAAATTCCTGAAGCCACTGGTGCCATGTAAATGTTTATTTCTGATCCTTTGATTGTGTTTGTCCTTAGTTTCATCAATCACACGTTTGAACGTTTCTCACTTCGGCAAAATAATTGCAACTTTCAGCAGTCTGATCTTGCTACCAGTACTTGCAGGCTTGCTGTTGCCTATTTAAGGTTCTTTCGCATCTTCTGTTGAAGCAGGGCTTTCCTTTTGATGGAATTTGAGGTGTGTGCTTCCATTCCTGAGGAGATTACTTGCGTAATCTCTTCGCCAGAGACTACTACCCTCGTTTTGGCCTTGTTGTGGTATTTGAGCCAGTTGGTGTTATGGACATTGAAATCTCCTGGTTCGATTATTTCTAGTCGATCTGTATTGAATCAAAAGTGATAGATAGTGTTGTAAAAAAGCTTTGGTAGGCTCTTTCGCTCTACCTTCAAAAGTTTCAAAATTCCTATATTACATATTCTTACAATTTGAGTACCACTAACTTTACATGGCAGATTTAAAAATTTCATACGACTTGTCTAGCATTCAGAATTAATGAATTACCCGTAATTTATCTGAAAGATTGAAACAATATCAGGACATATACGGCAATGCTACTAGATTTCACCATGTTGCTATCAGGCATAAAATTGTAATATTTCAACCTATTTTCTTTTAATATTAAATTAATTTTCTACGACCTCAATATTTTAATATATTTGAGTTACGTAATAAAAGTCATTATATTACACGTTATGTAATGGATCTTACTACGTTACTCATTTTTTTAAATGATCTATTGCAACGTCTAGAAACCAAAACTTCTATTCTCAACGTGGGATTTTTTATTAAAGTGGGCCTAGATAATATAATAATAATAATAATAATAATAATATTGAACATTAACCGTGCGTTATAGGCTACTACAGCGTTCATGGGATATAATACTTATATCGCACTTATAATGTAAATAACCATAACACTATCCCTCCACATAAAAAATCTTCCTGATATTTAAGCGCAAATTCGGAGTTCAAGCACAGCATTTTAGCAGTTTTAGTAGTTTTAAATTAACCCAAATGAAACAAAAAAACTCCCCCCAAAATTATGTGTTTTATGACTATCGTTAAGAACATCTTCAGAAATGTAATGGAACCTAATAATAAACTAAAAAAATATAGACATGACTTAAACAGTGTTGCCAACCGGAAGACAACTTTTTAACTATAGAGGAAAAGCATATTTCGGCAAGATAAACACTTTTTCAATAAAATATTGAATATAATAGTTTTAGTAAAATGTCTCGAGGGATAAGAGGAAATAAATAAGTCTAATGATTGTAAAGATTTGTCTAAAGACCAATTTATTCCAAAGCCGTTCTTATAAGGTTTCCTACCAATTAGAGCCATAAGCTACTCCTCTTTCCTTCGTTATTTTAGTCGGCGTAATCTGATGATGACGAAATTCCTGATAAAGATATTTTGCCAATTTAATGAACAATTAATATTCAAAGATATTTTTAATGAGTCTCCTAGCAATTATAGACAGACAACAACAATTAATAACGAAAGGAAAGCTGCTCTTCTTTTCGTCCTTATTTTCTTCTTTGTAATCTTATTATCAGGAAATTTCAGTTAATAATATTTGAGTTCAAAAACGATAAAGAAATTAAATTCCTGTTCTTTTATACGCTCTTTATAATTGGATTAAAACATTATTTACATAGAGAGTAATTTAGATGAACCTATTATATAATATTTTGATATTCACATGTATAATATTTTTGGAAATGTCCGTAGATAATCTCAAACTTTACAACTTTTTACTTAGATATTACGTTTATTATTATTATGTCTTATTTTCTATTCCTCTAATTAAACTCTCATCATCAGATATATCTACAGTAAAAAAAGGATATACTGAGCGGCATGCACGATATTTCCGTTAAAACATTGTTAACATATTTAACGAATGATAAATATTCTTAAAGGAACAGCTACATACTTGAAAACCCTTATACAAAATTAATTATCGCATGCCATATTCATAGCATTTCTCAAAGTTTCATGATTAATAGTCTCGATCTAAGTTTCATTGGTTGGAAACAATTTAAAATCCCTTCTTGAATATTAATTGTCTTTTCGCATTTTTCTATACGATCATCTGGTTGACAAGTGTTTAAAAGCGTTGTTCGTGCTGAAACAAATGGCAAGAAATAATTATCAAGGAAAAACGTGTTTAATAAAATGAAAAATTATAAACTAGCGCCTTTCTAAAGTGATTTTTATTCATCATATGGTAAACACATGCATCAAAATTTAATTTAAGCCCTCATTATCTATGAAGATATGTAGAAGATAAATCGTTTTAATTGCTTTACTGTGCTACGAATTTTAAAAGGTGAAAATCTAGTACCCAGTAGTTTAATTTTTAAACCAACTTACCTAATCTAACTCATTTATGTAGTCCAGCGGCGATCCGGAATTAAGTCAATATTCTGAATATTTTTGATAAAGCTGTAACTCTTTTCTTTAATTCTATATTTTTTCAAATTTACCAACTGAAAATACAACTTTGCTATCCCTTGTATTATTTTCGTGTCTCGCTTAGTTTTTGAGAAAAAAATTAAAATCACTTTTTTTTGATGTAGTCTACGGACATTCTATAGTGGTTTTTATTTTTTTCCTAAAAAGTAAGCAAGATACGAAAATATTTGCAAGGACAAAAAAGTTGTATTTTTAGTTCCTTAATCCGAAATAAACACCAAAATTAGAAAGAAGTCAGTGGCGTACATTCCTAAGTAATACATTTCCGGACCTCTGTTTCTATAAACTTTTCATCTAAAAATCACTCAAAGAGTCACCTCCTGAGGTTTGGCCACGTACTATAACGCCGTGTATATTACATCCTAATTAGTAATAATATATAATATAATATAATATAAATTAAGACAAAGTTACTCACATTTGCAATTTGTAACTTTTGGATTAATTTATATTCTACTTATAATCTACATAATATCAGCAAACAAAACTAAGAAGTAACTTAATAATATAGCGAGTATGCCGTAAAGTGAAATTAATTTATTAATACGCAGATATATCATGATCTGAAATTTAATTATTGCCTTTAAATGAGTTGAATTCATTTCTCTCATAAATCATGAAACTTTTCAAACAATAAATTTGTATCGCAGATTGTATGGCTTGTGTAACACTAGTACATTCTGGATTTAGTTTTTAAAGAGATATATTTGAATATTAATATATGATCAGCGCAATCTTTGGAGACAATTTGAATTTGTTCATTACTTTTAATCGATTATTATAAAAACTAATATTTTGCACAGACCACGTTAAAATTTAGCTGTTAGTCGAACCCAACTCAATGTTACAGCAGAGAAGAAGAAACAATCAGAATATTCTCTCTGAAATGCCTTTGATGTCTTTCAGACAAATTCCTTTAGCGTCGGCCATTTTTAAAAGGGAAATTTCAGATCCGTAGGTATTACGTGTTTTCCAAATTTCGTAAACAGGTGGGTATTCGCATTAATTTGTATTATTTATCATGTAGTTGTCAGATACTATGTAAGTCATCTGTTAGTCTCAGGTTAAGTATAAAGTGGTGAGTATTACCAGGAGTCCAGGACTGAATATCTCGTAAGCCCCGGGGTTATTCGCCGAAATTTATTAATAGCAGGGGGGGGGGGGGGGGGGGGGGGGGGCGTAAGGGAGTTTGCCGGAAGGACGCGGCCAACTGACGGACCGTCAGCACCAAAGCTCAGACTTATTCCTTTGGTGGTCCCTAGTCTGACAGGGATGGGAATGGTGTTTGTTGGGTCACTCCCTAGTGATCAGCTCCAGACTCTGTTATTTGCTGTATTCCAGCTTGGAGGAGGATGAGAGATTTGATGGGCCACATCCCGTGGCAACTCGGATGGCGGAGGTGTCACTTGCCGTAATCAAACTTCTCTCACCAGTTTGACGTTCCTGCCAGCTAATACAATGCAGCCCCGCTTGCCACAAATTGTCATTGATCAGCTCTAGACTTTGTATTTGGGTGTTCTCCAGCCTGAAGGAGAACGATGGGATTTGAGAGGCCACATGTCGTGGGAGCTCGAAATGGCGGGGGCGTCACTCCCCGTAATCAAACTGCTCTCACCAGTTTGACGTTATGACGTTCCTATACTATGGAAGTTTGTATATAAATTTATACTTTGATATGTTACAGCTAATATCCGAAATGCATTATTATGCAAAATATTTGTTGAAATGTGAAATTCTGAGAGATCTCCAATTTTTTAAAATGTGTATTATTTAATATTTTAAAAGATCACTTATTTCTTCTTTTTTTTAATTTTTTTACTTTTTTTCGGAAACTCGCGTTTCTCTAACTTTTTATTTCTTCTTTATTTCGTTTTATAATATTTTTCTTTCCGAAAAATCTTTTTCTTATTTTTTTTTCTTATTTTGTTTCATCATACTTTTATTAACTTTCCGAACTTTTTTAACGTTTTTTTTTCAATTCCGTCCGTTTTTCAAAAACTTTTGTTCATTTTTTATAAAGCATTTTTTTTCCTATTTTTTCCATCGCCGACCTCTTAGATGAAATTTTTCGCCGAAAATCTTGTTTCTCCAACTTTTTTTTATTATTTTTTTCTTTTTCCGTTTTATAATACTTTTACCAAATTTCTGAACAAATTTTTAAGTTTATTCAATTTTCTCCCATTTTTTTGAAAATTTTTGGGGAACCGGGGAGGTGGGGAGCATAATTCCCACCCCCCACTGGGAGTGGGAATTATGCATGTCAAATTTTGGATCCGAGGTTCCGGCATTTATTCCCCAAAATCCCCCCTTAAATTAGACCCATATGGTCAAAGTTTGCCCCTTATGAGGCGCACCTACCATAAAAAATTCGTTCCCTGTAGCTCTTCTCGTTCTCACCACGGCACAAGGAGAAACCGTATAATATTGCGCACCGCTGCCGGGCTGTGACGTAGTTTGTGTAGAGTCTCAGACATAGCGCGCGTTTAAAATATATTGGTTTCACGACAAGAATTGCATAGATTCAAAATCTATGAAATTTAGAAATAACTTTTGATTTCACAAGTGGTAAAAATGTTTATTCTATGTGATAAGATGTTTTTCATTTGGAGAAATAATTGTTTATCCTTTTATCCAATTATACTACTAGTAAATTCAGTTGCTTTGACACTCTGCGTGCTGAGATTCTAAAGTATACAATTGAAATAAATATACAGTATTTTTTATGTTATTAGTTATTAGTTTCACAACGTAGAAGCTAAAATGTTTAAGTTATATTTACGTTTCAACTTGTACGCCACAAAGCCGGCTATTTAGTTGCTGGATGATCTTTTCTTTGCTTTCAACAGGTCATTGCTTCTTCTCACACCGTTTTTAGTTGGCACGTCCAAACGCTACCTGTCTATGTCCAAATCCATCATAGCGCTATTTGAAACTAGGTATCACTATTTTTTCTTCGTTTTACCATAGGAGAAGACCTATCTAAATTACCTTTATTTTCCTTTCCAGGTATATTTAACGTAGATACGGCATCCTGTTTAAGACCTCTCTTAGTTTTTGATGTATAATTTAATAACTTCTCTATAAGTGTAGGCTCAGCAAAATAAACGTTCTCAAAATGAACAGAACATATGTAAACTAAAAGTTAGATGTATTATTTTCTTAGTTACAACCTATCACATAATAGACCACCTAGTTAGTTAAATATATACCATTCTTTACGTTTATCTCATCTTCCCGTCTACACGCAATGATCCACCTTTTACACAGCTCTTTATTTTTTGGGGAACGAAAGTATCTAATATTAGTGCCTTGAGTAGATTTAGTGTAGTTATTACACTTTGCCACAGCACTTCCAGGCATTTTGAAAAACAAATAAAACATTCACAGTTAGCAAACCACGATATCAACTTGTACAAACGTACAAATCCATATAAATCGAATGCAGTCGTCTTGATTTTCTGACGCAACCTACGTAACTGCGCGAACTCGATGAATTTGGGCTGCCGGAATACTATACCATTTCTCCTTGTACCGTGGTTCTCACGAAATTAATTATTTTAATTTTTTCCTCTCCCCCCCTCTCCTGACCGAACGGGAATGGGGTACGGGGGTCCAGTTTTCGTCCATGATCCTCATTTCACCCCGCCAAACATGTTCTGAAATTTTCAACCATTTAACAATACTGAGACATGCTTAATTAAAGGGGCTTTCCCTTTCATAACCATTTCGCTTTGTTATGCGTTTGATTTTTTCTAACTTTATCCTTGCTAAGAAGTTTACTTCAAAAACAATTCTCCAAAATAAATATCTGCAACTCGCACTTATGAGTATATATAAACAAACCCATGTAATAAACCAAAAACCCCGCCAAAGAGTAGAGAATCACTACTTTGTGACCCCGTATTAGCAGCTAATATCGTAGTATCGTGCAAGAGACAAAGGTCCTTAAACTATATAAATACTCAGAAGGAAGCAGTTGCAGCAACTGCTGCGGTGTATATAGTTTTTTGTTGCAAAATAGCACACCAAGCTTCTGGGGGGGCTGATTTTGCGATCTTAGTAACGTGGTCATGTTTCTGTTGACCGAGACACCCAGCAGTCCGATTGACGAGGATGAAGGAATGGTCGATCCTGTCATAATGATGTTAGGGCCTGCCGTATTGGCCCTCTTGGTAAACGTGGCTGCTTGGGTCTTTGCTGCATTGAACTGGACCAAATATATGTCGCCCCAAGTTTGAACTTTCTCCAGGTCTTGATTAATTGCTCTTGTCTGCGGTGATAAGTCTCAGTCGCTGGTAAAATTTTTGTGAAAAACCGTAAACTGAATTATTCGTTTCGGCCAGCAGGTCATTAATATGCCTTCGAAATATCCAACGCGATCGCACGAGACTCTCAGTAGTTCTCACTTGCCCTAATCCATATATGAGTGACATAGACCAATATATCTCCTGTCGATCTCTCTTTGCGCAAGCCGTATTGATTATCGCTGATTATTATGTTGTTCTCGAGGTACTTGAGTAGTTGCTGATTGACTACACGTTCCATGACTTTGGAGATTATTGGAAGCAAGGCAATTGGGCGATAGTTTAAGGGCGTGGTTTTCTTGCCTTTTTTTGGAAGAGGTTGCACTCGAGCGACTTTCCAAGAGGATGGGTAAATCCCTTTTCCGTAAGACAGAGAAAAAAGCCTGGAAAAAATGGGTGTTAGTTCGTTGGCGCAGTTCTTTAAAACGATGGCGGGTATTCCGTCCGGTCCTGATGCCTTTTGGGTATCTAGTTCTGAAAGGATTTTGCGAACACCACAGTGATGAAACTTGACCTTTGCCATGGTAGTGTTGTTGTTCGATTTGGTGGGGATAGCCTTGCCTTGGGGGACGTCTAAGGTAGAGTGTGATGAAAACATTTTGGCGACATGCTTGCTTTTTCCTTGGCTGTAGTCGTCGTGATGCCACGTTCGTCTGTCAAAGGTGGGAGAGACGTTACTGCCTTTGCTACCGATCAGAAGTTTTTGGAGCCACTGCGGCATTGCAAAAGTTTATTCCTCATCCTTTGATTGTGTTTGTCCTTAGTTTCGTCGAGCACACGTTTGCATTCGTTTCTCGCTTCAACAAAATAATTGCGATTGTCAGCGGTCTGATTTTGCTGCAAGTGCTGATAGACTTGCTGTGTCCTACCTACATGTATGCTTCCATTCCTGAGGAGATTAGTTGCGTAATCTCTTCGCAGCAGACTGACGGGAAAGGAAAATCTAGGTAGAACTGCCTTAGATCGTGCCAGTTTGCACAAATTACATTTTCAAAAAGAGTAACGAAGCTCTCTGGAACTTCATATCCCACTAAACCAATCGAAATGAACGAGTAACTAACCAAGCAAATTAAGAGCTAATAAAGTAACAATCCGAAAAAACATTTCTGGGCAGGTTATTACTCTTAAGACGGAAAGTCTTATAAGGTTCTTAAAAATGAATCCTCTTTTACTTGATGAACAAGCTATATGATCTCCGTTGATATGTCAGTGGGTGTGTTGGTGCGAGATCAAGAAAAAAGAATCTTAGTACTTACCAGATAAATCCTTGAAGGTATATTTTATCGTTTGCAAAAGTTGACGTTGGTTGTTGATAAAATATTTTAAAAGTTAATGAAAGTTCTTGCGGAAGCGGATTCGCAAATTACCAAATATAGTCCGTGGATAAATAAAAAAAGGCAGTATCGTTTAGAATCCAATTTGATAAAAAATGTAATATCCTACAATTATGGAACAAAATAACAGGTGAAATCCAATTTAGACCTTCTCAAAAAGCAGATAAAATTTTCGTTAGGTATACTAAGGATAAAAGTTTCTTAAACCTTCTCAATAAATAAATAGTTATATGACCTAGATTAGTTAGTTGGCCGAAGTGGCCAAAGTCATTGTGGTTTTGAAGGAATATCGCCGTATTTACTTAAAATGTTTGAGATATTGAAGATGAAAGTTGTCAATTGACATCATGGATGTGTCTGTGGACTACAGCTGAAATTTTGAAACCATAATTTAGACAAATCCATCTGGGACTTCAGAACACACATTTTGCTTCTTGTGATTGCATGTCCCACCCGTAGTAAAGAAATGTGATTGAAGGGAATCAAGGAGACTTGATTTTAAAAGCAAAATTGGAGAGGTCATTTATCACATGCTACAGTTCGCCCAGCCGTTGTTGACCCTCGAAAGGCATGCAATTGCATGCGTTTCGAGGGGCAACAACGGCTGGGCGAACATTACTTATCGTTTGGGTTACATAAAACTTTTTTTTCATTTTGCCGCAATGAACCTTTTTATTACCTGATAGAATTGACTGTACAATGTTCATATTCTAATAATTATCTGTCCTACTTTGTATTAATATTATCTCGTGGAAAGTGATATACAAAAAAAAATGCAAGTTCAAGTTCTCATTCTCCTAAATGCAGTTCTAGTTCATTTTAATACCAAAATACCTGTGAACAATAAACGTTTATTTTAATTGGCCATTTTTGCATGAGTATTCTTGCATCAATTATAGTTATTCATAATTGGCGCAAAGCAAGTGGCTTTTTATACGCGGCCGTTGGCTTTGGTACCATCACTTCCCTTAATTGTAAATGTAAGCAAGCACGCTTAATATTTGCTTCACGACGTTTCACATCATAGCAATTTCAGAGAAACCGCTGTGCCCTTATTTAATAAACATCAGACTCTGTATTTTAGAAGCAAACTTATTTTACAAAGTGTCAAACAAGTCGACTAAAAAATAATATCAAAAGTTTATTTTCTCTCCCATAAAAACTTTGAAACTTTGTAAACCTTGAAAGATGTTCTATAGCAAATTGATATTCTTGTTATATATTATAAACATTTCAATCTATCACTTTTTATGACCGGATGATTTCGAAATTGTTACGGCAAGTTTGTAAGTTTTCCGTGACTGACAAGTTTATTCGGTTAAGCTTGCTTGCTCATATAGTTAAACTTTATACATTTTGATGCGAGATTGTAAAGCTGATGAAAAATATATTAGGATTTTAAATCTTGATTCTGATATATTGCCTTCTACATTTGAGGTAGAATATTATATATTTAGATTGAAAAATTATTATGAATATATTTAAATTTTCTTGAAATATCAGAAAAGTTAAGAGTGTTAGGAAATGTTTTCAAAACGGGACTGTAGCTTATAATTGGCTATCCAATGTCGCAAATCTACCTCCCATAGGTTTTTAAAGGGATACATGAAATTTATTGTGTACACCATTATGGAAACTTTAAATATCATCATCCGAATCGTATCTTATATATTGACATAATACAGCATTTTAAGTTTCTGCGCATTCTTCATGAGTTCACATGTTTCAAGGAGTGCATTTAATTGATTTCTTCTCTGGCGTACTCGGTTCAAAACCTTTTCACACACTTGGCAAAAATATTCAATTCTGTCATCTTCGTCTACTAAACATTTGTCTATTGTTTCTTTGGCTTTACTTTTCAGTATGCTGTTGTAGCTGTGCTATATTGTTTGTCAGAAAAGTTTTTCATACCAATTTTCTTTTTTTCCACTTAATTGTTTTTGCACCAAGTCATCTTTTTCTGGAGTATACGGTATTATTACTGACTTTCTCCTTCTCCTTCTTGATAGCAGGATTAGCCTTTTAGGCGGTGCTTTCGCCAATAACTTAATGCTCTCCAGGCTAACATGTTTGTTTAATGTGTAGATTTCAGGAAGATCAATATTTGTTAATATATCAATTTCTCCGACAACTATTTATCTGTAATTTAGAAATCATCATCACTCCATGTAAGATACTCAGCTTCCGACGCGTTCAAATCATTTTCCGTTTTTTAGTTTCGGCAGAAAACTCATGTATACGTGTTGTCTGACTGTTAGTGTCTCTCTTATGTTTTCATCCTCTCCATATGTTTTATAGTTCATTCGTTTAGTGAACATGTATCTACCCAAGGAGTTTGCAGTTGTTAAAAGTATCTCTGCGGAGTGAGCTAATACCGCTTACTCTGCTCAAGCCGTTTTTACACACTAAGAGATGCCAGAAATTCGCATATATTTTTCAGGGATATTTGTTATCCAAGCATCTGAAGCACTATTAAGTAATGTATTTTTGACAGGCCGAAAGGTTTTCCGGTCTAGGGGTTGACGTTTGGGGGAGGTGTGTAACGGGAATGTAAGTACAGTCACTCACAGAACTACCTTCAATTCCAACTGGTACGCCCCAGTTATGCCAGGATCTCGGAACGGCATTTTGATATACAAGCTTCATTACCTCTTTAACTGGTAAACCAGGCAAATATCTGAAGATTTTTAAATGTAGGTTTCCAAAGTATTCTTCTGCTTTTAAGCAAACCGTTGTCTGTTAGGAATGTATCCTACAGTTACTTGAGCCAAGTTGTCATTTTGCAGATCCGTAATATTTTTGCCACAATTTTTTCTTTGACATCCCTAGCCATTATAACTTTAGTAGTTTTTCTCTTTGGATTCTTCATTAATAGCTTCTTATTTTGGATCTTAGACAAATAAGAAAATTTTATTATGTTAGATTTTTGAACGCAATGGGACAGGTTGACCCGATTTTTCAGATCTAACCTGCCCCGAGGTGATCTTGAATATTTATGGTCTTTTAAAAATTTTATTCTCACAAATTAAAATTTGTCATTGTCAAATTTTTTAACACTTACATTTAAGGTTGCATATGATACCAACTTTGAATAATTATTTGAAGTAGCGAAAAATTGATATTCTTCTTGTACTACCAAACGACTTACTAACAAAACACCGCTAATGGCGGTTAGGTTTCAGAACAAGAAGTCTAAAGTGGGAGAGCAGTATCGCCAAGATGTCCGAAAATTATAAAAAATTATGCCGTGCCAACCAACTCATCCTGATTTCTCCTAACAATAAATATTGCATTTAAGCTTACTAAAAGCCCAAATGCGATTATTATTATCTAAATTCTAAGTTTAATGTCTGAATTCCCACATTTCTGTCTGAATTCAGAGTTTAAAGTCTGAATTAATTTATTTTTTTCTCTGAAATCAGAATTTACAGTCTGAATCCCGTCTTTAAATTTAGAATTACGAGTTTATAGTCTGAATCCATACCTTTTTATGATTTCTAAGTTAAAATCATTGTGGCCCTTCTACGCCTTCCGAAGTTTCCCTTTGGATTGCAATAGCGAAATATTATTTTATAGATAACTAGAAAGACATCGAAACAATGAATAATAATGTAAAATGTAAGTAAGGAAAGACGAATAAAGCATTTCAGTTCAGTAAAAGAAAAGAAGATAAAATATTATTTGAATAAAGTGATATTTTTTGCGACGGAAAAAAACAAATAGAAATTAAAACAAAACAAGAAATTCATTTGCATAAAATGCCATGAATCATTTTTTGTATTATGCTATCGTTTCGGCTTTCGTAACATATGTTTAAAATTCTAATACCAGGGAAATGTAAAATATTAAAATTTCTTAAATTCCCAGTTGGCTCAGTTGTTTATAAATATACTGTATAAGTGTAGTATAGCATTCAAATGTTTTTTTTTTGCTTTATCTTAATGAAATATGCCCACTTTCAATATAAAATGGTGGGGTGTACTTTCAGTTCAACCGTGACTAACATACAGCGTAATACTCTAAAAATACTGCATTAGTAAGACCAAATGGGCAAGTATTCTTTATGCCGATAATTATTCTTGGTTAATAGGGAATAAAACTCTATAGTCTACTCAAAATATGTCTGTTTTTCGCTTCTAAAATAATTAAACACAAACTAGCTAAAACTGTTTATAAGAAAAAATCGTCACGACGAGGAGAGAAATCTCGTTCAAAAACTTTCAGATAATCGGATAAGAATAGTTACAGGAAGTTGATTTATTCGAGCCATTTGGCAACTTTCTGTAGACGAATATTGGCGCAGTTTTCAACAGATTTGTTACCCGGCGTTTATAACTTCGAAGATCTATGAGTTTTATGTTGATTGCGATCTTCCCCTCTCTGTGTAAACAACAATCTTATTGTTTTAGTCATAGGAGAGATTTATGAATGCCATTTTCATCCGGAAAAAAACCGCTTGTTTTAGTAGCGAATCGAGTTTTTTTTATTGTCGAAATGGCAATGTAAAGAAACAACCAATTTACATCAAATAATTTGTAGGAAAATAAAAACAGTATTATCTTAGCTTAGGATGTGATATAGATTTTCAAAGATATTCAACTTTTAATAGAATATCTTATCGCTCCACCAACTGACTCAATCGACAGCCTTTTGTATTCTTGAAATAACAATTATTTAGCATCTTCCATTTCACAATCATTTTAAATTTATTAGCATATAAATTTGAGACCCTCTCGTATGAGATTCATGAATTTTATATGGGCATGTAATAATTTAAGATGAATTTTTCATTGGTTCTTTTTTTTGGAATTTTATATTATTATATATTCTAATTTATTGTGCTGCGACAAATAATTTCCATCTTATTAGAACATAAGTTCTTGAAGTAATATAATGATTATAAAAAGGAATGATTTGCCAATATCGCAGATGCCAAATACTGCAAACAAGTCTATTCTCATATGCTATTTTATTTTTCATTACACTATAATAATTATTATAAATAAACTAGAAATATTGACATTAATCACATATTAAGTGAAACCCAAACTTAACCTCAGACTCTGACGAATGTGATTAACCCAGGCATCCTCTAAATATAATATTTGATTTCTCGACTTCAAAAACTTTGAATTATAAGATATTTGTAATTTAATAATTCTTTTCAAGATTATGTTAGCTTTTCTTAAAAATTAGTAGCAACGGCATTTAAACTGGTTTACTTGCCTGATGTCAAAATGGAAAACAAATTTTGCAGCCAGGTATATTACATCGTAGGTATATTGAATAATGTTGATATGTTTCATGTTGTGGGCAGATTAATTTTGGTGCCAAAAATTTACCTTTTACGCCACACCAATTTATGCCTTGGGGACTGGATCAATCCATTACGTAATCAAGTATCGTAAAATACAACTATCTGCCACCAGCGAGTTTAGTGATCACCCGAGTGCACTACAATTATTGCCTCCTAACCCAAACTAACCCATCTATTTAATTTGAGTGCTTTTACAACCGTGTTTTCAACTCTATTATATGGACCGTAGTAATTAAGAAATAAGTAAACTTGCCGGAACTGGTAAAACTACTCCTTCAAAGAAAGAACACCACGTTCAAGAAAAGTACAGCACCAGATAATCGGGTCGCTCTAACATTACCGTTGGTCGATTTTGATTTTTACATTTAACGTCATATTACGATATTTTCTGGTTTGTAGATTGGAAATTCACAAATAGCCGTGAGCTTCAGCTACAGAGTTTCTCAAACTGCTGTTCATGCAATTCCCACAGCGGCGGCGGTCGATTAACTGAAAATTGCCGAAGAACTTCAAAGGTGGTGGCAATTTCCAAATTGTTTTGCTGCTATAGATGTGAAGAACGTAGTACTGCAAGCTCCACCCAATAGCGGAAAGCTTTACTATAATTATAAAGAAATCGTCTTGCTGGCATTAGTTGATGCCCACTATAGATTCATTGCGGTTGACTTTGGGGGTTATGGGATGGCAAGTGACGCAAGCTTGTTGGAATGATCTATCATTGAAACTCTATTTGATATGGGCGACTTGCACTTGCCAAACCCGAGGGTACTTCCTGGAGGTTAAGACTTGTTACCTTTTCGCTATGCTAGAAGATGAAGGTTTTCGTTTAAAAAACTATCCGATGCGATCTTATTCACGTAAAACAGCTCGAAGGGATAACTCACGACCAATCTTTAACTATAGACTTTCTCGAGCGGTAGGGTGGTAGATAATACCTTTGGCATACTGGTTCAGAGATTTAGGATTTTGTCCAATTGGCTGCAGGTGTACCCTTAAAATGCCGACAATGTTGTGCTTGCTTGTATGATGTTACTTACATACTTGCGGAATGACGGTACTAACAAGTTTGTCCCGGTTAATTACTTATAGCCCGCCGGATCGGGAAAGCCACAAAGTATCGAATGTGCAAAGTATCGAAAATCCCGAGCGACAAAATTATTATTTTCTTGATTTTGTGTATGTCTTGGGTTAGTTTTGGTTAGCACCTGGTTAGTTTCCTTTTCTTGAGCCCCCATAGCGAACGAAGGAAGCGGAGGGCCTTGCGAAAAGTGAAACGAACATTTTCGAAACTTGGCACATTCGATACTTTGCTCTCATCTCCGCCAGATGTGATCTTTTACCAGCTCTATGGGATAAATCATAGAGTGCAGGATAGTCTTGCCAGATAATATATAGTTCTTCGCCCGTGGTGCATCACTCTCTCACGAACCTCAACGATGCGTCCTCGGGATGCATATCATTGTTCGGCTGCTTTCGTCAGTAAGCGTTGATAGCCGAACATCATGTGGGCGACCATCTCGGCGCCAGCGTTGGGAATGCTAGTACAATCGTACTATTTCTAGTACATTTTTGTTTCGAGAGTACGTTAGTACATCTTTTTGCAAAATCGGGAAATCTAGTACATTTTAACATCTCGTGGAAAAAAATCCAGAACAATTATTATTGGCACTCCAATGCGTTCGCAATTATATTTACGGATTACAGCTATCGTTATTTGAACGAGAGTTCCCTTTTATTTACTTAGACTGGAGGCATCGCCGCGTATCGCGTTTTAAAAGCGCCCCCTGGTCGACTTACAGACTTATCACTCGGTCGGGGAAGCCAATGTATCGGGGAAGCACTGATGGCTCGGGGAATTACCGCCGGTCCGGGGAATCGCCGCCGACCCGGGGAAATACCACCGTTGCGGGGAATTACCTATTATTAGTATATATTATGCGTGATCCATGCGTGTATTTTTATAGTATTCAGCTTTGACTGCTCTGAGAGCCTATCAGAATTTTGAATTTGTTGTCAGTGGCCGATATAAGTCGAGTCGCGGTTGCGCAGCTAGGGTTGCCAACTCGCTTCTAAAGAAAATCGGGACAAACTTGCCCAAACCGCGGGACAAAGAGGCCAATTTCGGGACAAATTATTTTTAACTCAAAATGTACAACAAAAACACCAATAGCGTCCCGCCGTACCGCGACAGACAGTGGCGGGACGCGGGGCATATGCCTCGAAAATCGGGACATTCCGCGTACGGCGGGTGAGTTGGCAACCCTATGCGCAGCGCGAAGTGAGAACCAAACAACGTTGTCGTTATTGATTATACAGCTATTGTCGTCATCTTGTCAATGGAAATAAAAATCGTAACTTTTGAATGTGCGTTTACCGCTTTAGATTTTGAATAATTGTGGTTAGGACTAGTTGAAAGTTTGATTGGTTTGTGATCGTTTTAGTTATTTGAATTTGTACTGTAATAAGAAGCTAACCTCGAAGCTAACGAAACAATGGACAGGTACGTTATTTTTCATCTGATATAGTAGCTACTTACGAACAGCAACTGCTCACTTCCTCATCTGATTTCAAGAAAACTAACTGAGTCACCGAGTGTGGCTGAGGATTTGACACAAAAGTAAGAATTTTACCTTCCCCTTGCGAATTTTTAACTGGGATTTCTTAGTTAAAAAAGTTGCCGCCGGAAGGTTGCCTCGAAATACGTTTTTGAATTTGTGACGTTTAATATTTTGGGCTGAAGTTATAATTTACATTATTTGTTGTGTAATCGTAGGTACTAATAATGGAGGGAGTTGTTACAAATTATTTTTATTGATTTTTTATGCTGTTTTTCTTAACTTCTAATAAATATAGTGCTAGGTATCCGAGGTAAGATTGACAGTTAAAATTAAATTAGTCACTTTTAAAATTCTTTATCACATTGGTTGTAAAAATTAATAATCAAAGGGTACCTATTCCAGATCCAAAAGTAAGAATTAATTTTTAAAAAATTAATGACGTGAATGTATCCTTAGACCCAGATTGCGCCCTAGATCAGCGCAAACAAGCTCAGGTCAGAAACTAATTTTAACTTAGATCAGGAAGTTGACTTGTTTGTAAGTAACTATTATCTTCATAAGCGTACCCTTTCCTATCACAATTACAAAGAATTTTATTTTCCATCAGATTCGTGGTAAGAAAAGCCAAGTTCAATCCACAAGAAAATGTTATTGCTTCTACTAGTAAAGCAACAGAGTCAGATTTAATAAGGGAGCCTCGACCGTCCACTTCACCTGAGACAAACATTGGAGATATACAAGGTTCTCAAGATTCCAGCGATACGGATAACGCAACTAAGGAGCAAGTATCCAAAAAGAAAAAAAAACTACAAGCAAACATTTTCAGAGTCATGGCTCCAAGAAAAGAAATTTCGTACATGGTTGACCAGAAATCCTAAAAAAGCTACTGAAGCGTTTTGCCAGCTCTGTTCCAAGACAATTGTAGGCAGTATCACCCACTTAAAAAGGCACGAGCAATCATCCATGCATAAGAAAAGAGCAAAGTCCGCTGAAGAGACTCCGCGAGTTGAAGAGTTCCTTAATGAAAAAAAGACGAATAAAATTGCAATCCAGGTAAGGGAAGCAGAGTTGAAAATGGTAGGGTTCATAGCGGAACATAATTTGTCTTTTTCTGTTTTGGATCATCTACCAAAATTTATTACATCAGTATGTCCGGACTCGACAATTGCTAAAAGTGTTAAATTGAATAGGAAAAAGGGAACTGCAATTTGTAAAGACGTTATGAGACGCGAAAATTTATTTCTTTTATGTAACAAATTAAGGAAATCTAAATTCTCCTTAATTATTGATGAAAGTACAGATGTCTCGACATCTAAAAGTTTGGTAATGGTTGTACGTTATTATGACAACTTAGCTAATAATGTTCGTGTTAGCTTCTTGGCTCTGCTTAAAATCGAAGATGCAACTGCAAATGGTATTTTCAATTCCATTGCAAATTTTTTTGAAGAGCATAAAATTCCTGGGCAAAATCTAATCGGGTTCGCAGCAGACAATGCTGCGACTATGATGGGTCATAAATCGTGAGTGCAACAGAAATTAATACAACTGAATCCAGCCTTATACGTACTAGGGTGTTCTTGCCATTCATTAAATTTATGCAGCAGTGCTGCTTGTTGTAAGCTACCGAGCTCAATAGAAGAACTAGCAAGAGATATATATGCATATTTCTCCCATAGTAGTAAGCGCATTGAATCATTTAAAGACTACCAATTATTTACAGAAACTCAGCCACATAAGATCTTAAGACCGGCACAAACTAGGTGGCTGAGCTTGCAGCAGGTAGTTGATAGAATACTAGAACAGTGGTCAGCATTACAATTATTTTTTACCAATGAAAGCATTGTAGAAAATGTTGCGAAAGCTAAACATATAATATCTGCTTTAAATAATAATACTTTTAAACTGTATTTTTCATTTTTGTCGTACGTTTTGGATTTGGTAAACAAAATAAATTTGGAATTTCAGGGGGAAGGTTACAAAACCCACGTACTGTTAGACCGGGTCTCAGGTGTTTACAAAATAATTCTAAAAAATTTCATGAAGTCTGAGTATATTAGTTGTTGTAAATTGGAAAATATTTCTTTCCGACCAGAAAATTACCTAGAACTTGATAAAATTTATGTTGGTGCAAAATGTGAAATTATTTTGATTGAAGGGTCTCTCTTAGAAAATGAAATCCATAAGTTTAGACTATCTTGTTTAGATTTTTATGTAGAGTTATGCAAAGAAATAAAAAAGCGGTTTAAGTTTGACGACCTTGTGTTGCAATTTACTAAAAATCTCGACCCTAAAGCGGTAACAGCATCTCCAGACTCAATCATTTCAATTTACCTAAGATTCAAGTCTTTATTTCCAACGTTAGATGTCGAGAAATTAAGCACTGAATGGAGAAGTATTAAAACTAATGAATTCCATATAAAAAATGCTGAAAAACCTATTGAGGAATTTTGGGATCTGGTGTTTAAAATAAAAAATACATTAGGCGAGCCTATGTTTCCAAATTTAACTCCTTTTATACAGGCGTTGTTTGCTCTGCCTCATTCATCTGCTGCTGCAGAAAGAAAATTTTCAGAACTAAATATTATAAAAACCAAAAATAGGAATAAGCTTCAAATAAATACTTGTGATGCTTTACTACACACGAAATCTTTAATCAAAACATGTTTTGATTTTAAGCCTTCACAAAATTTACTGAAACTTAATATAAATAAGCAGCAAGCAGATGAAGAAGATGTTGACTTAACTTTTTAATGTAATTATGTTAGAATTATACCGTGATATATATACCTATATATAGTCCGTCTAGAAAGTATCCGGAATTTTTCATTTTTTCTAATTTTAATATATTTTCTTTTCGTAACATTTTAAGACAAAAG
>MU181922.1:1277126-1303208 GCA_016904865.1 Pissodes strobi | reverse complement strand
ACCAGAGTCCAAGCTTGGTAACATATTCTTGTCACGGATACATTCATTAATCGTATCACATACTGACAGATACAGCTATCCAGTATATTATTTCTAAATTATCTCAGCATTACATTATCATCCGAAACGTTGAATAGCTCATCTTATCTACTATCTAATCTATTAATATTTTTGAAATAATAAATTTGCAAATAGTTGTTTTCCTTCTCCGTTTAATGTATCTAATATTTTGAACATGTTGGCGGCAGCAAAGTTGAAAGATTACGCCTTTCTATGCCATTCAATATGACGTTTTCCACAAATCAATATTTCGAAGACAAAATAATGTATACATATAATAAGTTATATTAAATATGCATTGAATTACAAGCAGTATTAAAACCAATTAGAATATAAATTGTAAATATTGTTTTCCGCTTTTTTTTGATATGGTGCAATATTTTTAAAACATGCCTCCTCTCATCCTACATTTTATGCCGTTCATTTTTATACAGTATATTTACTAGCATAAACATAATTATTTTTAGTAACTCTTTTGCTGCCCTACCCTGGAATTTGATTGGTCATACTGAATCTATAAAGTGTTTACTTTAGGAAATAAAACCAATGAAAATAAAGCTTTTGGACAATTTGCAGAGGTACAGAAGGAAAACGGTTGAAGATGGGAAAAACCATTTGCATCTTTCTATCTCAGCTTTTAAAAAGCTAACGCTATCATGCTACCCCAACCTAACCAAACTACAGATGGTACTAGTAGTACGTACCATTTTAGAACTATTCTTGGTACCTTCCAAAATGATCCCAGGTATGTTGAGGCTTGGAACCCTCGGCAAAATGCACCAAAAGAAAGTTTTTTTTGCACTCGACGCGCATTTCGCTAACCATCATCAGGAGATGGTTAAAACATCATCTCTTGAAGATGCTAACATGATTAGCGAAACGCGCGTCCATTGCCAAAAAATTATGTTAAGGTATTGAGGGCGGATAAAACTCTATTTTAGAAAATGATACTAAGATAAGATAAGAAGGTGCAAAGGGCTTTTTTTTATCTAAAACCGTTTTCTCTCTAACCTATCCAAATAGTCTAAAAGCCTGATTTTAATTTGCTTTTATATGCTAAACTAAAACTTTTCATATAGAGTACGATAGATAGGTCAATTAGGCTAAGAATTTTGCGTAAAATCTAAATAGGTAAACATGTACGGGGTGTTCTATTAAGAAAACTAAAATTGCATATTATAATATAAAATATATCCGATGCTCATATGTTTTTTTTTGTCTCCTTTTGCATCAAAGGTCATTAAGATGGTTGTTGTAGCTTACCACGGACATAAATTATATCCATTTCTATTAAGGTAAAGTAATTTTCAGATTGCTTGCCCCAAAAAGTATGCTTTTTTGTAAACTTAGGACCTAACTTTAACTTGACACAATAGACTTAAATTAAACAGGAAACCACAAAGTATCTAAAAGACCTTTTAAGCCGGTGACCAGTTTTTATTCTCGTTAGAAATTAAAATTTAGAAACGGGGGCAAAACTCAATTTCAAACAACAATTTCGTCGCGTCGAGATTCTAATAGCCTCTTAAATGTTTTACAAAAACGTTTTCAACGAGACAGGCGTAGTATTTTAGGCCCTTTCTAATATAATTTTCAAAATAGCCTGGTAACCCTTACGCAATAAAATACTAAATTGGGCGCCTTGTGTCATTTAGACCCTTACTTTGTCTTCTTCTTGCCTTTCTTTATGTCATTTTACATTCTACAGGTTGTTCTTGTCACGCTCAAAAATATGGCATTGTGCGTACTAAAACATTTATGGTCTTAAATTAATATATATGACGGATTCAATTTAGATACTTATATATGTGGCGTTATGAGGGCACAATGTTCTTTCCAGGAGAAAAATAATTAAGCCTAATAGCATAAACCGAGTAGTTAGGTTTATGCTAATAGCCATAAGGTTATTTCTGCATGTTTAAATCTGATAACATGTTCAAGGCATTAGAAGGGAAAATAACTGCATAAATCAACTGCTTTAGATAGATTTAAAGTAAAAACATTTGACGTCTTTTTACATTGCATTAGAACTTCTTTAATTTAGTTGCCGAGAATTTGAATATCCGTTAAACTTTCATTAAACTATAGTTACTCTCCTTTTTATGTTGAATAGCTGGAAATAAACAACTCAAACAAAACAACAAAAATAAGAAAAAACACAAATTTAGCATCATTTTTAAACGAATTTGCGGATATTGATGAGCTTTTCAGATCCTGAAAAGTTGCTTTATAATGACGTCTAGGAGCTGCTTTACGCTAAAGGAGATATTTGGATGTTATCATTTTATTATAAAATGATGTTATTCAGGACCCAGAATAATGTACCTAGTTCAAGAAATCAAAAAGTTTAAGCTGTTGCATTTGCGTTAATACTTGTTTACTGTATTACATAATACGCGCGATTTAAGGTCCAAGTCAATACCTCGAGACGTTTTTCACTTTTTTAATTGAAGCCTTTTGACAAATAAATATCAATTTTTTCCAAAAACGACCTCTGTAACCTCTGTATGTAGAGAAATTCGAAATTCTGCTAGTTTCATTAAAAACAGTGTTTGTATCGTTAATCACAATAATAATTTTTATTCCAGTATAACCAATATTATATTAAATAACAGTATTCTCAATTTTCATTGTGCAGGGTAAAAAAGGAAGTAATGCGATGAATCCAATATTGTGTCAGAAATGTTGTTCATACATTTTATCCAGCGGAAGCTTATTTTTTTTTTCAATATATTTCGTTGTCAGGCAACAGCTTCATCATTCTTGATCGATTGTTAACACAAAGGTTGAAGGCTTTTCACGATATTGGTTTCGATTTAAGTCATTCCGTAAACATTTTTCGTTTTGGTGAAAATTAATTGAAGAATTTTGTAAGGTAACTAAATCACAAATTTCTACTAACGATGAGGGACGATATGCTGTGAGAGCGAAGTCACACTTCTGTAGATATTGCCGGCATAATAAATTCGACAAAAGCAGCAGCATGGCAGGCGTTTGAGAGATACCGTGTGCATGAAAATGCCCAGTATTTTAACCCGGGGCATAATGTCTTAGGCAGAAAATCAATCGGGCGGCAAGACCGCTATGTAGTATTGACCATCCACCCTTGCCGTATCCTTAATGCTACCAGGTCGATAGGTCACTCCGAACAACTTCTGTGTATAGTAATTTCCACACCCACTATTTAGAGAAGATTACAATAACGAGCTAGGACTACGTGCAATAAAACGCACTCCCTGCTCCCTTCTGGTGCCTCGCCGAGCTGCAAGACAGAGATGGGCGTGATTATATGGTGATTGGGGAATCGATGCATACTTGAGGACGAATGTATGTTTGAGATACATCAGTCTCATGGGCGAGTCTTAGTTTGTAGAGAGAAATAAATGAATGGTGTTGAGAAGAGAATATGAATGCGACGGTAGCATCTGGGGGTGGTTGAGGGAATGTGTTATGACGAAAGATCAAAGCGAGTTAATTGATTTGATAGAAAAAAAACTATAAATGCGATTGGATCCATATTTATGAATGAGGTTGGTATTAGTTTTGCTTAAAACGTTGTGGATAACTTTATTTTAATAGACGATGATGTTCGTCCGCAAAAAGTGAGAATTGTTCAAGAAATTTTGAGAGAGAATAACATAATGAATATGATATATGGATCAGAATAAAATTAAAGTTGAATCAGAGGGAGTATGAGTATAATAACCTGGACGACATAGTGAATGCAATTAGAGTCAAGCGGCAGGCTGTTCCCCAAAACTTTGTTAAGGATTTGGGGAACAGCATCCCAAAGGGAATAGTGGATGTGCAGCAAATTATCGGTGAACCAACCATGACCCCGGCAAGGAGTAGGTATCGAAGGCGGTCGCCAAAACAACCCTAGGATAAATCATGAAAGTACTTGTAGTACGGCGGTTAGTCAAACCAACCTTGCATTTTTGAGTAGAGCATTGCTATTTGGCACAGTGGTAGTATATACCCATACCTCACTTTTAAGAAGTGGAATCAACTTTGCAACCACGGGAGAGCAGCGATATGGCGGATTGTATACCTGCCAGGGTCAAATTTGAGAAAATCGCTAAACGAGCCCACCAGACCGTTTCTATGGGTAGCTATACGTCACCAATATTACGGGAGGTGTTCTGAAACGTAACTGGACCATGTGCCAGCCGCGTGGTGGCAGGTTGCCTACCCCCTAGGCGCACAAACGACAGAATATAAATAATCAGCTCCCAATGGACCCATACACTCTATTTAAAAAGGGAAAAAGTTTTTAAATCGGTATGCTCATGAATATATTAATCTCAAAACAGTTAACTTTAGGTTACCTCAGTTGTAAGATGGGCAGAAAATTATAAGATTATAAGAGAAGGTGTATTTAATGCAAACAGACAGTTTAACAACATCATTTAAAGCGTTTAGCATTAATATTTATTGTACTAGACGTGAGACGTGATCGCAGAATGTAATAATACAAAATCTATTACGTCACAAATTTGAGCCATAAATATCAGACTTTGGCATTTGTTTGACATTAATTAAGATCCTTAAGGCACGGGCAGCTACGAAACTTATGGCAAAGTACTTTAGATTTAGCGCAGTTGCATTTCCCATTACATGACATAAGCGTTTATTTACAAGCCTCTTCTGCTGTAGGCTTAGTTCTATAAAGCAACCTCCATCCTTCCAGGCTGGCTTTCCAGCCACACAGTGATGGTGATGGCAGGTTCAAGTCGTTCAGGATTGGGGAGACCGCTTGTCTGGCCTGCGCCTCGTAAGAAGCCCTCAAAATTTGGAGATCTAGGAAATCTTCGGTCGGAGGAATGCTGTCTTGGGTTTTCCCTTAGCGAAGAGCGCCCGGTGGCATTTGGAGAGGCCTTCGTACTGCTTAACATTGTAAATTGCATTTAAAAAAGAATAGAACTAAATTGTGGGAAAGCCGAGGTGCTACGTTTATTAGTATCTGTAGATATGGATACTCACGAATCTTACATAGCCATGACGAATCGCTATATACCATGCTTTTCATCCTCTTCCTCTCCTTGCATCAGGATCTCTAGGAAAGGGGCGACTTCAGGGTGCAGCTTTAAGACAATCAAGGCTGTCTTCTTTTCAATCTCGTAAAATCTGAGAGGGCATGAAATGCTGGAAGTACAGTAGGTAATGCTGGCCCTGCTAAGAAATAATTAGTTAAATAAATTTAGTGTTATAATTACCTAATGCAGATGAGATTTCGTGAATAGGTAGATACTTATGTTGCTTTCCAGTCCTTAAGTGTATCCATAATTCCTCAACCTCTTGTGGTTTGGCCCAGCATGATATAGCTAACACAACCACATCTGTATCTGATGTTCTAATCAGAACCTTTCTGTATCCATATTTTAGCATGTGAGCCAGATGCACAAACATGCGAGAATCGGCTTCTTCATAGTTACATGGAGTAAGACTATAGTGATATTAACATCTGCATGGTTTCACGTTATGGAGTTGTCAGATGTAGACACAAGAATGGACTTATTTTTTGGTGTGTAAGTAGATATGCTCCCGAGTATGCTCCTAGCCAGAATTCGATTCAGATCAGTTCTGTTTTCGGAATTCCGAAGGAAGCTCATGCATAGTTAGCTGGCATTTTGGTGTCTATCTCCAGCTGGGCACCGATTCCTCTTTTCTCACAGGTCAGCGCCTTCAGGTTTTTCTTAAGGTGCCAGTTTGATCAAAAATACTTATGTTGAACTCAAACAACGTATCTTATATGTATTGAAAGCTTGTAATTCAAAGTACTCACAAATCCCAAACTATATTCAATCGGGAAATCGTAGAACATTCCCTCCTTTCAATGAATGCCAGGAAACTTTTTTGACAAAGTCAGAGAAAATGAGACAAAGACCCGGCTTCATCAAGTGTTTAATTGCTCCTCCATCCAAAATCTTGGCTCGGACATTGGAACATTCTGCTGCAGATTTAGACGAGCAAGTGAGACATTGACTCAAAACCTCTGACTATAGACCTCATATTGTCATTTGTGCTTGAGAATGCTAGTGAAAATTCGTGGCTCTCGTGGCTGAAGAACTCGTCGAAATTAGCCGGGCGCTTTCTACTGATTGCAACGTAGAATCTACTGAACAAATCATTTGTAGTTTTCAATGCATTAATTTGGCTCTTTGCTCTTATTGTTGTCCTTTGGAACTGGAGAATCGCCAAAAATTACTAGCTTACTTCGTTTAATTGGCTCAAGGATTGACACAGTTCTTTGTCTTTCAATCACAAATTTTAAGCACTTGTCTCACCCTAAAGTTTCCATAGCCATCACAGCCTGCTTAGAGCTTTTAGAGGAGCACTTACGATTATTCAAATTGAATAAATTGTCGGTTTCCTCGGCGGAAGGATTTCCTAGAAAGACGAAATTACGTTAAAATAATAATATATAAATACACCGATTATTATGTTTTATTTATATGTACTTGCCTCAGGATTTATTAGTTTCTGCGCCCAAAGGGTAGGCAACCTGTCACCACCCGGATGGCACTTATGTTCCAGAATACTTGTATTCGTATTATTTGTGAGTCATATCCACCCATAGAAAGGGTCGAGTGTGCTCGTTTAGCAGTGTTCTCAAATTTGCGCCTGGCAGGTATGCAACCCGTTATACCGCTGCTCTCCCGTGATTGCAAACTTGGTTCCACTTCTTAAAAGTGTGGTATGGGTATGCACTACCATTATGCTAAATCTCAGTGCTCTACTCAAAAATGCAAGGTTGGTCCCAATATCGCTGATTAACCGCCGTACTATTGGGACATCTCGATTTAAATGTGCAAATCAGAAGCAAAACCAATCAATTTTTCATCCGTGCCAGCTCAAAACCTTATTGTTTGCCTGGTTATTACAACAAAATATTCAAGTAAATATTAAAATAATTTGTAAGATATCACACTAACTTTCAGTGAAAAAACATTCGGACTTCTTCAACTGTTTAAATCACATAGAAATAATCTTGATAAATATTTCAGTGAAATATATACCAGAAGTATTTATTATGCTAATAATATTTTATTAGAAATTAAAATGCTGGAATAGCGAATCTATAAAAACGCAAAGTGCTAATTAAATTTTAAATGAAATTGAAGAAAATTACAGAGTGTCCCCTTTTATCCCATATATCGAATATGTGATACAGTGGATTTCGATAAGATTTTCTGAAGACATCAAAACAATAGACAGTCAGCAATAGCATTAAAAGTCTTATTTGGATTCCTTTCTGTATTTTGTCAATCACTATATTAAGTAAAGTTCAGTTTCTTCATATATCTCCAATCGAAATATTTCAGTTGTTGATTGACGGAAAAACCGTCACTGGTGGTAACGGTATCCAGGAAGTATGCATAATTTAAAAACTTACCAGATCCTCTTATCAGCTCAGAGGAGATGCGCACAATTATAGCCATGGTAATACTCGTCGGATACTATCATATCATCCAATACATTTTTCGTCCGTGCCAGCTCAAAACCTTATTGTTTGCCTGGTTATTACGACAAAATATTCAAGTAAATTTAAATAATTTGTAAGATATTGCACTAAAAAGCAGGGACTAACTTCCAGTGAAAAAACATTTGCACTTCTTCAACTGTTTAAATCACATAGAAATAATCTTGATAAATATTTCAGTGAAATATAGGCCAGAAGTATTTATTATGCGAATAATATTTTATTAGAAATTAAAATGCTCGATTCGAATAGCGAATCTATAAAAAACGCAAAGTGCTAATTAAATATTAAATTAAATTGAAGAAAATTACAGAGTGTGCCCTTTTATCCTATATATCGAATATGTGATACACTTTATTTCGATAAGATTCTCTTAAGACACCAGAAAAATAAACAGTCAGCAATAACATTAAAAGTCTTATTTGGTTTCCTTTCTGTATTTTGTCAATCACTATATTAAGTTAAGTTCAGTTCCTTCATATATCTCCAGTCGAAATATTTGAGTTGTTGAATGACAGAAAAACCGTCACTAATGGTAACAGAATCCAGGAAATATGCATAATTTAAAAACTTACCAGATCCTCTCATCAGCTCAGAAGAGATGCGCACATTTATAGCCATGGTAATACTCATCGGATTCTATCATAGCATTTTAAGTCTTATTTGGATTCCTTTCTATATTATGAGTTGTTGGGTGACTGAGAAATCAAACTGATGGTAACGAAATCCAGGAAGTATCCATTATTTAAAAAGGTATCAGATCCTCTCATCAGCTCAGAAGAGATGCGCACATTTATAGCCATGCTAATACTTGTCGGATACGATCCCAAGCCGAGCAAACGGCATTTCTAAGATAATGGCTTTGATATGAGGAACCAGATGGTTTATGAAGCAATGCGGCGAGACAGGTTTGTGCGAATAATGCAATACGTAGACAATACCGCCCTTGATGCCAGTGATAGAATGCACAAACTTAGATTATTGATAAAAGCATTGAAAACTAAATTTTCGAAATATGTTATACCACACGTGCATTTAGATTTTGAAGAATCCATAACTAATATTTCGGGCGGCATAACTATAAACAGTTTATCCGAGGTAAACCTATATGGTTTGGTTATAAACTGTGGTCGCTAAATGTCGCAGATGGTTACCTCGTCAATTTTGATGCATATCAAGGAAAAAATTCCTGTGGAAATCAAAACTATGAAAATGTATTTGGAAAGTGCACTGCACCAATGCTGGCTCATTTTCCTCATTCTGAATATCCATACATGTTCAACTTGGATAGCTTGTTCATGAGTATGATGCATTTAATAAATTTCTTGCGTCTAAATCAATAACGAGGAACTGAAATTTTTAGGGAAAGCCGCATTCCAAAACTATGCCCGCTTCTTGAGAAGCAAACAATGCAAAAAAAGAAACATGACAGCTATATATCAGCACTGATATGGTCATGGCACAGCGTTAGGAAAATGAGCTGATAACAATACAGTTACTGTGGGTGTCAAAAGATACTCATAGAACAAAAAAAAAACTGATATCAGTTTCTCCTGTTTTTGTTCCTGAAGAATACAACTATAACATGGGTGGAACTGATTTACTAGACGCACCTATTTAAGCTTTTCGATTACTAGATTACTTACCAAGTTTTGGTCAGGTCATCACCAGGAGATAGCTAGCGAAACGCGCGTCGAGTGCAATAATTCTGTTTCGGTATTGTGGATAAAACTCCGTTTTAGTGCATTTTGCCGAAGGTTCCACACCCCAACGCACTTATCAGATTAGTTAAAAATGGTGGATGAGCATTTTTTACTTTGCTTTTAAAGGCCGCGATTTGCATCGCTTGGACTGTTTACAGGAAAAATTCTAAAATGTCTCAATTGAAATTTCGCCGAGCCATCGTTCGAAATTATTTGACAGCTTAATACGTTTTAAAATTAACCCAAAGGGCGCTGGAAAACCATCAACCTCAAAACACTGCTTTTGTCTTAACAAAATCCCGGGTGAAATTTGGTACTACTGCGAAAATCATCTCCTTGTATCAATTTTTCGCAGAAAACGACGACGTTGTGCAGGAGTGTTGCTTAAGTACTTAGTACAAGAACAACGTGTCAGAAGTGCGATCAAAGTTTGTGTATTAAATGTAATTTAATTTTTCACAAAAAGATTGTAATGTGTTTCTGGAATTATTATTTGTTGTTTATGTTTTAAATATGTAGCAGTCAAATATATTAGCGTTAATATATAGCATATTTTTTAGCACTTATGATAAAATATATATAAATTGCATGTTTTTGCACTGTTCTTATTGCCTCTTAATCAATGAATCTGCGTTTTACTAAAAAATACAAACCAATAATTCAGGTTAAACGTTGTTATTATTTCGGCTTAATTCTGGTCTTTAAAATTGCTTTGGTATCTATCGTACTTATATATAAACTTGTATTATAACTGATCAAATTATATGCAATTGGATTTATCCCATTGAAACTATATTCGTTGGCGATGTAATATTTCCCGCAGTATATTTTTAAATTTTTATGCTTCATTCGTTCTTTTATTCGCCTTTGAAATATAAAATATTGTAAAAATAAAAATAATAATAAAAATGTTTCATAACAGAATACATACAATTCTGTTATAAAATATTTTTATGGTCGTTGTTAATTTTGTTTTACGTATATAATTCAGTACTAAAATTCCAAACTTCTTTTGTTCTGTTTTAGCAAAAAGTCGTGATATTTTGCTTTAATATTTGAGACGTTTTAAGGTGGATTCTCATGCGTCCGATATCTGACCATACGATGATCCGACAGTGTTTCTATTGGTTAAAATAATCGTCATACTATTGGCTTGATTGTCAACATTTTCGTATCCGAATTTGACAGGTAATTTGACATTTTGCGTTTTCATTTATAAACTAAACTAAAGTAATAGTTCTGAATGAAACACATGAAGAATTTTCATATTCAACGCACAGTTAGAGGGACCCAAGGATAAATTTTTACCGAAAAAACTACCAGATGAGTACGAAGGACAAGCTTCGTTTCCCTTAATATAAGTGTAAATCCATTATTTATTTAATCCTCCTTATCCTTAATAGCAAATCTCTCGCCAGCACAATAAATAATTAATATATTATTAATAGCATGAGTAGATTTTGGAAACTCTCGCTACGTATTCTCAAGTAATACAAATATCTGTCCTCCTGGCTTACAGTACAGTGTCATATCCTTTTATAATTATTATGGTAAGCCTTTTACTGTCTTCGATTTTTATTAATATTCGGAACTCAAAATCTTTTACTTCGATTGATTTGTTAATATGTACTAGCAGACGCAGATGGGATACAAATAAGCTTTTATATAAGTAAACAAAACCAATAAAAAGTGAGGTCAAAAAACACACGATATCGGACAAAAGTTAAAATAATTTTAACTCCATACGACATCGGATGATTTGAAAACCATTCGGATAATAATTAGCTCCAAAACACTGGCCAATAGGATGTCCGGCGGATCATCGTATCGTCGGATATTGGATTCATGAGAATCCACCTTTAGACAGCAAAAGTGCCCTTCAAGTATCTAAACACATAATTTTTTTTTTTTTATTTTCCATATTAATTATATTAACAAACCCTCATTTCATCCGGCAAATTTATTATAGGTCAATACAGCATGTGTTTTTGCATCTGATTTCAATTTATATACGTTTTGCAAAATCCAGTTGGTATAAAAACAATCGAAACCAGAAATAAATAATTATATTCGAGGGATTATAAGCGTATTTATTCATTTGAAAATCTGTTCAATGGTTCAGCTGGTGGGCATAATGTAAAATTACTAAAATTATGTTCTGATTAATATTTTTATATTTTTTCTTTATGCTGCTACTATTGCCGAATAAAACAAATGTATTTTTCTCTCTATTAAAAAACAGTCTTATACAAGTATTGCCCTCAATTAAATTACTTCCCACTTGAATCACTAGAAGCCCAATAGTGGAGTTATTTTAGATTTAAGGGCGCAGAATATTGTATTAATAGACATAGCTTATAAAAACATTATACAAAATTAAGAAACTGCTTTGACTGACAGGACACAAACAAAGTAACTTATCTTTAGCTTAATGTATTTGAAATTATCTTATTGATCAAACCCTGTCAGCAACAGAATTTATTTCCCTGTTCTGTGTTAAATAATACGCTTGCGGCTTCCGGGAATACAATGCTGATTGAGCAGTGCGGCCTTCGTATTCACACATCTAACGAATGAAAACCAACCATAACATAAAATTTGGCCCAAGGTTTTGAGAAAAAATAAAAAGACGAACACACCCAGCGGGAATTGAACTCGCAATCAAGGTGATATGAAGCGTGTATGCCTACCACTACACGACGGAGCTCGCTGTTGTATTTAGTTGCCTCATCACTTGCGAATGACGTGACAACTGACAACCGAGATTAATATGAATACGGGAGCCGAGAGAGGCTAGTCACTTTCTAAACTATATTACATAGTTTGGGTTATGGCAAATCGTCCACTTTTTATTTAGGACAATCCTGAAGTAAGATTTGCTATTAATAAAATTAGGCACTTCTATATATGTAAATAATTTAAAAAATATATAATTATAATATATTATAGTGTCATACTTAAATAATGAACTTTAGTTAAATATCAAGAACGTTTCATCTGCCTTGCTTACGTTTTTTTTGCATTCCAAGAAAAATTTATCATGTCATCTGTGGGAGTGAATTTTAAGAGAAGAATGAGGTCGCTCGGAAGCTCATTATATTTTCAACCGGCAAAGACACTGTCCTATTTTCGCTCCTTTAATTAAAAGACGCCGCGGCGCCTTGCGATAAAAAGTAAATAGATGACGGAACTAGTTTGCATAAATATTTAAACGAGATACCAGCCACGAAAAATACTTCTGTTTGAAGGATTAGGCGGGGAGAATAAATAGCCATACTTACCAACTTACCTTGGGAAATCAGCAATAAGTTATGCTATATCTATTTATTAAGAACTCGCTGTTCTTGGAATTGGGAAATGTCGGTTCACCAAATATGTTACATGATTTTGGCCACTGACTAGTAAAAATTTTATGCAATGACGGTAATGCCGATAATTGCTTTGGCTACAAAAAAATGGTTATTTATTATTCAATAATAATGCTGTATTATAAGGAGGCGCTTATAATTTCATACAAAGCAGTTTTTCAATATGAACTGACAAATAAACACGTGCATGTTTATACACACAAAAAAGAAATTATTATATTAAATAAAAATATATATGAACCAATTAAATATATGTTTAATATAAGCCAATCATTTATAAAATAGGAGCAACTACACAAAATAATTACTAGATAATAAAAAAATATTTATCTCAATTATATATAAGCTTCACTCTCCAGTCGGTAGCAGCAACTGAAACTTGTGATGTCTTGTCCTTAATAAAAAGATATTTCAGAAAACCACCGCACGTTGTCAAACCAATCATGGAAATGTTTCCAATATAGTTATGAAATCGACTGTATAGATATTTGACTGAAACATGATTAAATTAATAATCTGATGTGACAGTTTCGTTGATTTTTATTATTTTAGGTGAGAGACGCGATACTAGCAATTCTAAAGATCCATTTCCCTAAAATAAAATTCAAAATTTAGATCGGAAAGGTTTTTTATAAATATATAGGTAGGCAGCCAACATTACCAACTTCTGATTTTCTGCATGAAAATAAAAGATTGTATTTCATAAAAGATATATATTTTTACTTACTTGCAACTTCTTAATCCTCCTTTTCAGAGATATCTTATCCCCAATGTTGCCATTAACCAACATCTCTACCTGCGCATCTGTTAGAAGCTCTACGATTTTCAAATCGTCAATTTTCTGTTCTAAAAATAATGATCTTTGAGAAAAAACAATTTAAAAACCAATAGAAAATGTCAAAATAAGTAGACTGTCAAATAAACATGTATCGAAATCCTAACGGTTTTCGAATAAAGGGTGTCGAAAGTTTTAATAATTTTTTTTTTTACCAATTACTTAAAAGTATTTTCGTTGATTTTAATGAAAAGTGGTATCTTTGTTTTTTGCACGACTATAAAAAGTTAATAGAAACGACTATATGTTTAAGTAGAAAAAAACAAAAAGTATATGTTTCACTGAAATATACCAGTTTTTCCTAATACATATGTATTTAAAACAAAAACATAAAAGATTGACTGAACCCAACCCTATATTTCAATTAATCTTTTAAAAAGCTAATAGGAACGGGTAAATGTTTCATTCAAAAATACCAGAGTTCTTCCAAATATATATTTATTTGAGACAAAAACATAGAATATTGACTGAACCCAACACTTTCTCGTATTGTATAATACATATGGAAACTATATTCGGCCGTACGTATTACCATTACCTATTGTATTCGACTTCCTTGTAATCGAAACATTTCATTGCAAGCAAAAAAATATAGAAAAAAATTGCTTCTATACTTTATAATTTATCATATCATACCTACCCGCATGAATTTTACATGAAACAAGCTTTTGGTATAATGTTCTTGATACGGGGCGAGCAGAGGGCCAGCCATCCATCTTATTGGTAAAAAAATGGGTGTGTATGTACTTACCGTACAGTAAGGAATTTGTCCATTATTCAGGCTGATAAGTCACAGGTTACACATTAAAATTAACTTTGTATCCACTTGTTTCCTTATTATTTAAACTGGACACACCAGCGAATAATATAGATGGAGTTGCATGCACGCCTAAACATAATGATGAACTAAACATGTGCTTTTACATCGCCGGCGCACGCGTTACGGCCATATTAAACTGGTACGACAAGTACGGGGAATCTTGTAACAAACATTTATTATCATCGATTATGCTTCAAAATGATTTTGGCATATATTTGCCTAAACTCTAAAGGTGCATACAAATTTCTAGATTTCAGCTACTTATTGACGCATTTTAGCCAAATTATGGTACATTGATTAATATAAATTACATAGTTTAAGAAATTCGACCTTTTCATTCAAACAGTTTTGTTGAAACATGTGATAGATTGATATCAAATATGCGAAATTCGTTAATTCAACTCATTCGTGACAAATTTAATTAAACGGGTACTTACATTAATTAAACATAGGTCCACTATACGATATATTTGTCTTCGTATGATGCTTTTTTTCTGTGTATGCCAATGGATCCAGGAATGTTTGGACGGTAGCAAAGTCAGTAAGTAATAACTTTACAAAAACGTCTCTTCCACCTTTGACAGACGAACGCGGCATCACGACGACTATACAGCTAAGGAAAAAAGCAAACATGCTAGCCGAAATGTTTTCATCGCACTCTACCTTAAACGTTCACCAAGGCAAGGCTCTCTCCACCATATCTAACATCAGCACTACTCAGAAGTTAAGTTCCATCACCGTGATATTTGTAAAATCCTCAAGGAAGTAGCTACGCAAAAGGCATCAGAACCGTATGGAATACCTGCCGTCGTGTTAAAGAACTGTCCCAAGGGACTAACAGCCATTTTTCCCAGAATTTTATTCTCCGTCTTACTGAAAAGCGATTTACCCATCTTCTTGGAGAGTCGCTCGTGGCAAGAAAACCACGTTCTTAAACTGTTGCCCAATTACCGTGCTTTCAATAATTTCCCAAGTCATGGAACGTGTATTCAATCAGCAACTACTCAAGTACCTCGAGACCAAGAGGTTAATCAGCGATAACTAATACTGTTTTCGCAAAAGGAGATCGATAGAGGATATATTGGTCTGTGTCGCTCATATATGGAGTAGGGGAGTTGAGACTACGGAGAAACTCGTGCGGTTGCATTGGATATATCGAAAATATTCGACACAGTTTGACATGACGGATTACTCAACAAACCGCAGCCCTCGGACTGCTAGCATCCGTCTGCACCTGTCTGCAGGTGCAGACAGATGCTATATCATACCCACCCGCATGAATTTGCGGTCACTCAATCAGGTCACTTATAGTGTTCTCAAGTACGTATAACCACAAATTTGTCAAGTCCCAAGTTAATCATCAATTACCTCTCCCCTATAATATAATAAGCCACGCCCACATTAATGTGAATATGTCCATCAACTGCAACTAAAGAGATCGGGTCTTAAGGAAACTGGCAAGTTTCCTTAAGACCCGATCTCTGCAGTTGCAGTTGATGGACACATCTCAGACATATTCACGTTAACGTGGGCGTCCCTCAGGGCGCAACACTTTCGCCGACTCTGTTCTTCATCTATATTATTGGCCTGCTGAATGAAACCAATTATCCTGTTTACAGTTTTGTAGCTGACAGGACTCTTTTCTCTCAATTTAGATCAGAAAAACCTTTACCAGCGATTGAAACTTATCACCGCAGACAGGGGCAGATTTTACAATCAATCAACATCTGGGGAGAGTTCGAACTTGGGGCGACAGAAATTTGGTTCAGTTTAATGCAGCAAAAACCCAATATGGCGGGACCTGACATTATTAAGGCAGGATCGACCATTCCTGGATCCTCGCAAATCGGACTACTGGGTGTGTCGCTCAACAGCAATATGTCCTGGCATGATCACGTTGCTAACATGGCAAAATTAGCCTCGCAGAAGCTTGGTGCGCTATTTGGCATCAAAAGCCCTATACACCACAGCAGCAACTCCTGTTATATAAAGCGCAATTAAGTTCGTGCTTAGAATAGTACTCACAGATCTGGGGTACCACAGCAAAGCACACTCTAAAGCTGCTGGATTTCATTCAGAAGAGAGTTGTGCGCGAAGTTGACCCGGGATCTGAATAGTCTGGAACAGATATTTTCACCGCAGATGTTCTCAGGATTTGACTTGCCTCATCCCTCCTCCCCACTGAAAAAAAATATTTGACCCAAATAAAAATCGAATTTATTCAAGCAACTATTTGTTTGATAATGGCCAAACAAATATTTGTTTGAATAAAAATTAATATTTATTTGATTTATTTTAAAGTTTTTCTTTGTTCGAAATAAATATTTATTGCGAACAAACAATATGATTTTATAATCGTTGTTCACATCAAACAAAAAAAAACTTTAAAACAAATAAAATTATTTTGATTCAAATACGAGAAATTATTTCGTACAAATACCCAAAACATTGGTTTAAATACCCGGCCTAATTAAATTAAAACACAAAGCTTTTGGAACAAATATAACATCTATATGTTCTAAAACCCTTGTGTTTTGATTGAAATCTGAGATATATTTGTTCCAAAAACTTTGTATTTTAATTTAAATAGGTCGGTTATTTAAACCAATGTTTTGGGAATTTGTACGAAATAATTTCTCTTATTTGAAGCAAATAATTTTTATTTAATCATGCCTGTTCAATGTTTCAATATGCAGCTTGAAAAAACCCCGTTATTATTATTAAGACGTATTTAGGTTTCACGTTTTAGCTGAAATAAACTATATTATGTCTTAGTTTTCTTTTAATTGCTAAAGAATCCAAATGCCGAACCCTATCTAACCCACCGATTTGTAAATGGTACGTCAGAACACTTAACTTTTAATTGCCAAATTCATGACAGGAACAGTTGCCCACAGTAAATAAAATAAAAGTTTAAAAGGGATATCCAAGAAACATATTTATTCAAAGGTATTAAGAACAAAGAACAAAACGAGTACTGGTTTTGAAAGCTTAATCACTTTTATAATGAAAAAAAAAATATTATCATAAGCTAAAAACATCTTTTTTCTAAATACTAGATATGAACATAAACATATTATGGGATAAGTTTGTACTACTAGTTTTTATAAAAAATACTAAAATTCTAGAGTTCATAAAAATTTTATCATATAAAAAAAGTGAAAGGCAGTAAGATTTTACTTAATCAAACTAATAGGACATACAACTACCTCTCCAGATCCAGTGTAATGAGCATTGAACAGAAATGGCACAAGATGTCACCGATTCTATTGTTAGTAACGACATTAAATCGATTTCCATCAGGCTACGTAAAACTTCGAAACCGTCAATTTTTTGGTCTAAAAATAAAACAACAATAACTAAAACCAAAAATAATAGAAACAAAACAGTTGTGACTGTTGTTCATAATTCTATTTGAATAGCCTGTTATATTGTTTAAAAGTATGTCATCCATTTAACAAAAATAATATATTTTTTTAAATACTATTCGATTTAATCAAAATAAAAAACAATTTGCTTCAAAACTGTACTTCCATGGATCAACCATTTATTTCTTCAGATTAAATAAATAGAACTTTGAAATACCTATCAATTCATATTATGTAGGTACATACAAGAACGAAGAGGACGCCATTGAACTTGTACAACGTAAAAAGCAATAAATACTCAAACAAGATCGTACGCCAAACTGCCTAAGCGTACTGTTATACACTATTGTAGGCGTATATCGCGTGAATTCATCTGCATTTCTAGGTAGTAACGGCAGAAAACAATTTTTAATTAGGTACTAGTAAAACTCACGCCATTTTGATAATGAGAGAACGCTCTTATTTACAAACGATTGATTATGTACCTAGCTAAGTAATATAATGAAAATGTAATTTACCTTGAAAGGAGGGCACAAATTACCCAAATCACACTTAAGTAATGTATTTTCCATCACAAATACTAAAAAAATAGCGACATTGAGTGGATAAAATTTCCCTATAGGACGGCAACAGAAATGAAACTGAACTAAGGGCCCGGGGACGGGTACTGGGAAGCGTAGAGCATCGACGCGGCTGCGCAACTGCTACGAGTTGTAAGATAGATATTTGATCAAATATTCACAATCTTTAATTTAAAGCAACCCTTGTTTTAAATAATGGAGAGGTTTCGTATCTGTAGATCTTTAAAGCGAAGAAATATGTGTTTAATATGGAAAAAAGTCTTGCTATCACAAGGCAAAGAAATAACCAAGAAAAATCAAACACGCCCAAGTATTTACATTAAAGACATTTTGTTTAATCTAAATAATTTTTATTTAAAGCAAATAAATAAAAAGCAAAGAAATATTTATTAAGGCTTTGTTCCCACATTTTTATCAGTGCCGCAACGCTTGCCAGACAGTCACGATATACCGTAAGAGCGCATCCGCTCGCCGTGCTACTGGAAGAACCTAGAACATCGCTTTATATGGACTCTCTTGTCTGGCGCAGTGCGTCACCGCGTCACCGCTCGTCGAGTGCTAAAGGGATACTCGTTAGTATATGTGTGCCACTGCCATAAGAACAAATCTGACGCAAGTTAATACAGTTTTTGTTCATCAATGAATTAACATGATATTTATGTTGAAATCGAAGTTACGCCAACCTCTTCAAGAAAAATATTTGCATGCGTGTAATCATTAGGTATTTTGCATAATATGTTGAGATTATATTTTAGATGAAGGTAGCTGTTGTGCATGGTTTGACCGAAATATTGACCTTTCTGTGATATTACACATAGTAAGTTTCATAGGTACTCCATCATAGAAATTAGTTAGTTATTTTTAAGGACTATCAGAATGATATGCGGAATGATAAAACCGGCGCATCGAGCCCCATGCTACGACAAAAATACAATTTACAATCGTATTCTAAAAAGATGTGGATCTGTTGCCAGAAATTCAATTTATGGAGATAGGGTGAATCTGCCGATGGCGTAGGGAAATAACTAAACTGTGCGCTCTGTTGGTCGAGCAGCGTTTTTTAGGCTGTAATTGGTTTTATGATTTTTCCAAATATTAAGCTATCATAGGTATCATTCTTCGGAAATATGTTCCTTGCCTTTAGTTAAATAATTTGATGTTATGAATCAGAAATGGAGGTTAATTACTTTAACGAGTGTGGAAAATTTTGTAATGCTTATTGAAGTGAAATAATATATTGTTTTATATGGAGGAAAAGTGATACTTTTCATGGCGCGCTCGTGTTTAACAGGCGAACGGAGTGAGGCTGGTAATAGAGAGCAAGCCATGAAAAGTAACTTTTCCTCCAAATAAAATATACTGTTTTTTCTTCAAATGTCGACAAATTAATGCAAAAACATCTCTTTTTAATAGTAATAATATCTAATTATTATTAAAGATAAGTGAGTTCGCAAGGCGGCTTAGACCGGTGTCGGTGAATAGTCACATGTTGTTGCTATAATAATGTAACATAAAGGTGTCAGTGGACACTGTCAACAATAATTATTTTTTCAGATTGCGGCTCCGATTGCGTTTTAATTCCGTATTGATAAGCAGTTATTGAGTAAGTTCGATTAAATAATAACCAATTTGTTCCTAAATTAGTGATTTTTAAAAATGCAGTCACAAATTGAGTGATAAATACAAATTGTAGTTTAATAAATCTTGAGTTGTTGACGCTTATTTTGTTGCCTGTTTGTATTGTATGCATGTTGCTATGACAACACTTTTACCTCCGCGGAAAAGTGAAAAGTAAAGCTCCGGCGGAGGAAAAACGAAACTTCACGACCGCCTACACAGTCGAGTAATGACGGATTTGCTGACGTTTGAACAAAAAATTCTTTTGGTGCGTTCAGCATACTTTTTCCTGAGTACCGAATAAGACTGATCAGTCACGCTCGACTGTACGTCGCTGACCCGGAAAAATCGGCGGCGGCGTCAACTTCAACCAAGGGAGAAGGAAATAGTCAGGAAGAGGCAACTTCTTTAGGTGCATTGACAACACTTTTTCCTAGGTAGTGAATGACAGTGTACCGTCACACGTGGCAGTTGAGGCTTGGCTATCGCTCATTGGGGTAAAGTTGGCGTCAACTTCATTTTTCTCGAAAACGGCCGCGAGTGGTCATTTGAGATATAAGCACGCACCGTTTTTTTTTTTTTTTTTATATTATCTATTCTGCATTTCATGGTAATATCAGCTTCATACATACCGCCAGATGTTACTTCTCTGCTACAGTATATGAATAGGAGGTACCTCTGTGGCGTAAAAAATGTTTATTGCACGGACACGTCAATTGTGTACTTAATTTTCGGTTTTCTTGATGATAATTTTTTGTATATAGGAATACTCTAAAACAATACAATTTTTCTTTTATTTCATTCTTGGTCTTTGCATACAATTTTATATCAATTCCAGGTATCATGTTATTCAACTATTTTCCAAATATTGACATTTTGCGCAATATAACAGGCTATTGAATCTAAAGGGGGGTTCTGACTAGTCAGTTTGAATGAATCATTTAACTGAATCATTATTAACGAAAATAAGATTAAACGCCGCGCCGCTTTGGTCACACGTTTTCTTGAACATATCAGCTGGTCTAGATAATTCTATCAGTGATCTCGTTCTCGTAGACCTAAAATGTCGAAAACAAAATTGAGACCAGTTGTTTGGGAAGTATGTTTACAATTAGCAAATGAATTACAAAATATTTTGATCAAACAGAATTGTCTAAAAATGCATTAGTTTTTTCATCACGCCATCAAAAAACCATTCTGATCAACGAGATTTACGCTCACTAACCCAAACTAAGCAAATCGTTGAACATATTATGTTCTCACACTTCAGTTTGTATTATTACTAGATAATGATCATCCAAAATGAATAAAAGTAGAACTAGTTTTCACTTTCACTGAAAGTACGAATTTGCTGATCATTTTTAATGAAAACGTGTTCTCACGTTCATTATTTGTTCAGTATCATTGAATCATTCAAACTGCTTCAGCGAAACTGACAAGTCAGAACCTCGCTTAAACAGCTCTACTTATAGTGAAGAGGTTTGCGTTGATCTGCCTTAGATTTTAATAATTTATAGTCTAGCATTCAGTTTTAACCGAGAGTACCAAAAAATTATTACATACGTGAAATGTATGCAAAATGTCAATTTTAACGCGTCAATATTGCGAATATAGTTGAATTTGGGGTATAGGACGTGACATGTGTAACATGCATGGAATTTAATGAAGAAAACGAAAAATTAAAAAAAGGTATTCCTTGTTAAAAAAAAAACAATTTAAATTTAGCGATACTGTATTCTTGTTATGTAATAACACCAGCTTGAATAAAAAACTATATCCTAAATATGTTTAAAAAATCATCTCAATGACCATCATGGCTTTGTGATAATTCTGAATTGGTCTTATATTTCGTTCATGTTGACACGGAATCAATCAAATATCTGAAGACATTCCCAATTTTCTGTTCTTCTTAAAGTGACATACAGATTCATACGTAATCGGTCACCATTTGATTCTGATCAAATGAGCCTTTTCTTAGCAGCATTTTAAAGCGAATGGATATGCATTCATTGGCGGATATTTCCTGGCCGAGACAATCTCTTCATTCCTATTCCTCTAATTCCTCCTGTTTTCCTTCGATTTTGCCTTACCATGATATGTGTTGGAAGCTGGAATTGGTAACGCTGACATACAGTTTTAAAAAGATTCCAGCAGTTTTGCATATGGAAATTATCAAATATCGACGTGATGAAAAATGAAAATCAAGCCCCTCATCCGGTTAGCAAGGTAAATTGAGAAAACAAAAAACTGTTCTACATATAATACATGCAAAATATGCAGGGTGGTTGATTTAAAATAATCGAGTTACTAGAGGTTCCAGGAAAACTCGAACGGACAGTTAAGTATTTTGTCATACAAATTTCGCGTCTAATCGAACCTTAAACGCCCCAAAATTTTAAATCGAGAACACATTATGTAAAATTCGCCTGTCCAGTCAGATTTCAGTTACAACGTTTCGGATGGCGCCATCATCCCTTGCTTTTTCCATTGCACTGAATTTTAAGAGCATATTTTTTTGCCTTTCGACGATGTGTAATGAGATCAATTATGTTATTAAAAAATATATTATTTTTTATTAAATTTGGCAACATCGTAAGTGCATTGCAAAATAGAATTTCCTTAACAAACATATGCCAATATTGCACAGTCACATCACCCACTATGTCTTAAAACTAAAACTAACAATTAATATCAAAATAAAGTAGGAATAAAATGAACAGGAAAATTTAAAATTCTCAAAAAAACGAATAAACATTTATTATTATTAATAGCAATAATTTCACAAATTAAATTTCAATGGTCATAAATGCAAACGCCATGAAATCACTAATAGATTTGTCTAAAACTTTCAACATTTAGTAACTTTCTCATCTTGAAACTAAACTGCTGTGTGTAATAAGAACTGCAATTTTATAGTTCTTGGGCAAAATTCACATTACACTAGCTTCTTAGAGATATTGAGTTGCAGATTTGAACATCTAATCGAAAAAAATTTTAACAAAAAGCTGTTTAATCTGTAAAATTGTATTATATTTTATGTTACATTTTTTTGTAAAAATTGGTGAAGAGCGATAATTTATTAAACCAACGTTCAATTTTTTTTTGCTAAAATTGTATTTTGTAAGATGCAAAAACAATTTCTAATAATTCACTTTAACTTGTGTTTTTATTATACACGATTTTTCAAAAAATATTAATAATGATAATATAACGTGCTGGAACAACATTATTTTAATTTGTTAGAAAATACAATGGGTGTTTTATAAGAAAAAAATTTAATTTTTAGAGAATGTGTAAAATTTGGCAATTCTGCAAATGCGTTTAAAAGATTCGGAGCAGTAAATTTTCTTATTTTGTCAATTTTGGTTCTACTCGATTCAACGGTTAAAAACATTATAGACAACATATGTATTAAGAACTTTGAAATTCCAAACAACTTATATTACTAAGATTTGAGCAGTTGATGTGGTGCTACCGTTAATTTAGCAGGTCTATCCACGTATTACTATCTAATTTAGAGCCAAGTCTTAGAGATAATTCATCAGCATTTAGCAAGCTGAATCACAGTTGAATTAATCCTTAACGCTCCACTGCATTGCCTGTGACGTAAGCAAACTATATTAATTGTGGTGCGACGTGCAGAGGATGCTGAGAGGCATACTATGAACTTGATGCAACATAATAAATACCTCACACGCCGCTGTCAATGCCTAAAAATATTGAAATTTTCTGCAAAGGAAGTCAGACGCCGGCTGTGAGGTAATTAACAGAATTTCCCAGTGTAATATTGCTGTGTTTCTGTCTCTCCCGGCTTTTATTCACTTATTTATTATATTCTTTTGTTGCGTTATCATGTTAAATACATTTATATGGCCAACTTGGTTTAAGAATAATGCTTGGATAGACGTAAATTATTTTTGGTTTGAAAAAAGAGCACTTGAAGCAATTACATCAATCTCATTTGAAGTTAAAGGGCGTTTGTCTGAAGAATGGTAATTTGTATGCAAGTATTTCACTTTTTTGCATCTGCTGTAAGTAATACACTCTGCATTTCTGCATCATATTTAGACTATTTGTGGCGTATTTCGAGATGGGAAGTAGGTAATACTTATTGCTTGCTGGTAAATGATCTTTTGAACGTTAGTTTATACCTACTAATTTATAGGGAAATTACTGTAAACGTTAGAAAACTTGATTTAAAGTATGGTCGTGCAGTGAAGACACAAGGCGAATGTTTATTTTTTTCAGGTATACCGCTTTTTAATTGCAGCGATTTGGAAGCTTTGACTCGAAATGAAATTTTCACTTTATTGGCGAAATGACATATGACATAGATTCCGATGATGATAGTGATGACCTCGAAGATGATGATCAAGAATAAAAAACGAAAAATAATACTGTTTTCGAAGTAGACGCCATGGATAGTGTGTTTGCCGATGATATTTTACCAGCAATAGACGAACAAGCTGACGAACCCATCGAGCAACAAAAAAATGCATATGACAATGAGGGAGAACTTTGACCGAGCAAGAATTTTAAATTATAACTTTCCAGTTTTGACATGAGATGCTGGAAATGTGATCAAAATTAAAAAATATTCAATAAATTGCCAGGTCCACGTATTTCCTACAATTTAGGGAACCCAAGGTAAATATATCCCATTTCAGCTAATGTGATGCACTTCAAAACAACGGTGGGGATCAGATCTTTCCTAAGGACCGGCCATGGAAGAAATTAATGTTTATTCAACCATGAACTGACTATTGGATATAAAACCACTACCTAGTATGAGAAACTACTGGTCATCGAGAGTTCATGTATGTCTCAAGATCGATTCATTTGGCTGACAAGAAATATTAGAAAAAATTAGACCAATGTTAGACAAACTTGCTCAGACTTGTCTCTCATCTTATAAGCAATTTAAGCATCAAGCAGTCCTATTTAAAGGACGCAGTTCATTACGTCAATATGTGCCGATGAAGCCGGTCAAGTGCGGTTATAAATTTTGGATCAGAGCCGACAAAAGCGGATAAATTTGCAACGCCAAAGAAAAAAGTTTACCGGTTGCCGGTATCGGTGCGACTGTACGCGTGTGACAAGTTTTGTCCCGGTATTTGTTTTATTTCTATGAGTTGTGTGTAGAAGGTATAGTTGTGTTGTGTATCAAAGTAAGCAGAATATAATAAGCTAACTGTCAATTAAAGGTAGATGGCAGAATTCGTAACCGTTGTCTTTTAAACTTAAAATATATTATAAACAATAGCAATAACAATAGACACATCTTTTTGCAGACAACAAAGGCTTGGAATGCTAATCGTTTTGCTCCGAAATGTACTGCGGTGATCTGGAAAAATTTTTCTTGCCGGGGGAGTTTTTGCCTTGCAATACGTTATTTTTGCCTGGATTTTTGCTATTTAATTTACGGTTTCGATTTTTTTCTTCTTTTTAAGTTTCAAAATTTTATCTGTTTTATTGCTGTCTGGGTAATTAGTAATTGTTTTTTGGGCGGTATTTTAGATTTCAATTCTAATGAACCAAAAATGGCCACATGTATACAATGTAAACAACCATATGGAGATGTATCTGATGGAATCCCTGGTGTCAATTGTGAAATTTGCAGACATGATTACTGCCTCACCTGCTTTAACTTAAGTAGTTCGGAGCTGCGAGTGGTCCCACTTAAAAAAAGGGTATTAATTATCTGTTGTCCGAGATGTAAGATAGCTCAGGTCAGACATCTAGAGAAAGAAAATGCCTTATTGAAAGTAAACATTCATGACAAGGAGGAACTTTTTGCAGATAAGTCGAATATAATTGGTCTTTTGAAAGATTCCAATATTAACTCAGTAGCTGGGCCAACCGTTTCCATTCAATCTAATAAGGATGAGCCTTCTACTTTTACAAAAAATGCTGAAATGGTGCCAATTACCGGGGAAAGTGTTTCCGAAGCTATTCTTGGAGCCCAGGCAGCATCTTTACTGAAATTTTTAAATGTGGACAATAGCAATTCTTCACATAAAACATCGAACCACCAAGGAATTAGGAAAGAACCTTTGCGTCATAACGAGGGTAGCAATGTAGTTAGGGGCACTAATTCTGACAATGGTAACTTGCAAGCTGTTCAAGAATGTAAATGATTTCATCTGGGAAATCTTAAGGCTGATACCAATGAAAATACAATCAGTGATTATCTGCAAGCAAATTGTATTAATATTATTTCCTGTGAAAAGCTCAGAAGTAAGTTTCC
>MU181922.1:1245862-1262126 GCA_016904865.1 Pissodes strobi | reverse complement strand
CGGGCGGTCATGGGTGTGTTGGTCGATTTTCTTTTGCGATTTTCGCTAGCCGGGTATTTGGTATCCTGTTAACGTGGGCTCTCCATTCTCCTCTTTTATTTCTTCCCCATCTTACTACATCCCGAACCACATACATCTCTCTTATTTCCTCACCTCTTCTTCGATCCCAAAAGGTGTGGCCAGTTAATGATCCTAGTGTTCACATTTCTGCGGTCCTTAGCATGTGTTTCGTTGTGGTCTTTTCGCCCTGGTCTCTATTGCATAGGTCTTATCTGGCCGTACGCAAGTCTTATATATTCTTACTTTGCTCCTGGTGCTCATGTGTCTGTTTCTCCAGATTATATCTCTTAGGTACCTTTGTTGTTTGGGCTTTTACTTCTTCTAGATTTCTGTTGCTTGATATTTTTGCCCCTAGGTAGTTGAATGTTATTACTTGTTCAATATTTTGGTTATAGATTGCGAGTTTGCGTCTCCTGAGTTCTCTAGATATTGTTAGGGATTTTGTTTTCTCTGCGGATATTTACATATTGAATCTTTTTGCTGTCTGTTCAAACTTATGCAGCATCATCATCCTCTGCGATGATCACTGCGTCGTCCGCATAGCATACCGTTCTTATATCCTTTCCAGCTTGCTTTACTTCATTTATGATTTCGTCCATTATGGTGTTAAATAGGATGGGGCTTAGACTGTCTCCTTGTCTAATTTCGGTTATCGCTAGTATTTTGTTGCTTAGTTTGTTTGAAGCTCTTGCCTAGGTACGTGTAGTTATCTGTGTTCAGTTCTTTGATGCTAAGGAGATATATTACATCTGTTAATCGTATTCTATCGAAAGCCTTCGTTAGATCAATAAAACACATGAAGTCTGTCTTATTAAACTATATGGCTTTTTCGGTTATTTGGCGGATTATAAATATTGCGTCTATGGTTGACCTGTTGTTTCTGAATCATTGTTGTTCTTCACATATTCCAGTTGACATCACTTCTTCTGCTAACATTTTTGTGATTAAATTTAATACAGTACTCAGCAAGCTGATGCTGATACCTCGGTAATTTTGGGGGTCGGTTTTTCTCCTTTTTTGGAAATTGGTATCAATATACTTTCTTCATAATCAGTTGGTACACTCTTTACTTTAATTATTATGTTAAAGAAAATATTTAGTTCATATAGTAATGCATGCATTGCCTCCATATTTTAGCATCTCATTCGTTATTTCGTCGATGCCTGGCGCCTGTCTATTTTTAGTTTTCCCGCCATTTGTCTTACTTTCTCCATAGGGATGGTCCAATTTAGGGTCTGGTTGGTGTGTTCCTCCTCTTGATGTGTTTCCTGTGTTTGTTATCGTGTTGATTTCCGTTGCGCCGTAGAGTTCCTTAAAGTATCTTTCTCACTACTCCGTCATTATCCTTGTGTTTTGTATATGTTCATTTATAGGTTTTTCTTAGCTCTCAATAGATTCCATATTTCCCTTTGTCCTTGGTATAGGTCGTGCTCCATATCGTTCGAGAATTTTTCCCAATGCTCCCTTTTAATTACTTGAATCCTCTCGTTGACCTTGTTCTTTACATATTTACACTCATTGTATGTTACTGCATTGGTTCTAAATTGCAGATATGGTTTTCGTTTCTCTTTGGCTAATATTTTAACCTCTTGTGTCAACCAGGGTTTTGTGTTTGGGTTTCCTCCTTTCTTCATGCTGTTTCGATATCATCGGACTCTCGTATATTATTCGAGGCTATTTTCTCAGTGAGCCTTCCTTGGTACAGGTGTTTAGTTGAATCAACTGATAGAGATTCTATGTTCAGCGGATTCGATCCGTAATCGTTGCATTGTTCCACGTATTTTTGACATCACAAGATATCCTCGATGGATGTATATTTCTGGTTGTGATTATGCAGTCTATTGTTGATTTTTGTCCTCTTGTATTTTCGAATGTATATTTGTGTTGTGGTTTATTTATATAAAAGGTATTGTTAATTCTGGGTTCGTTTTGTGTACACAATTGTGTCATTTGTTCACCACTGTCATTTATTCTGTTTTCGGCGGCGCGAGTCCGGCCTGTCCTAACACAGGCCATGGGAACCACCGTAAGACTGCTTGTAATTTCTGGTAAAATCTCTCTAGTTCCTCCTTAGGTTTGTTGGGATCAGGTGCATATATGCTTATTAATTGTGTTGATTCTTATTTCTGTAGTTCGATCGTCACTTGTAGTAGTCTGTGATTAATATATATCGTATTATTTATTTGATAACATTGTTGTTTGTTAAAAAAAAGTACCACAAGTTCGTGAAAACTGCATATTTCTATCTTTACTAATAGCTGAGGTAGGTACCATATGATTTCAACCAAAATGGGACACCCTGTACAGATAACAGGTGAAGTCAAGGAATTATTTATTTACCGGCTTGTCAGTATCAGGATAAAATATTTTAAAATTTTTTAACTGTGACTTGTAACCCGTTGAAAATGGATAACTCGGACAGTGATATACTCAGTGACATCGAGAATTTGGCCAAAGAGACACTTGAATCATCAACTTCAACAAAATCCAAGGAGAAATATGAGACACTTACCTAAATTAAAAATCGTGGTGATAAGATATATGATAGAGTCAAATGTTTTTACTATTAAGCAGTTGTCAGAATTTCATAGAAAATCCGTTGCAAGATAGATAGAATCTCTATCACCAAAACCAACATAGTCAGGTGACTTTTGAGTCCCTTCTATTTTGCAAGTACTCTTTTTTCATTAGAAAGGGGATGGCTTGTAGAGTACTTTATTCCATAAAAATTTTTGGATGAACCGCATTTTAATGGAAAAAGCCAAACAAGTTTCCGATTTGATACCAGTTTACAGCACCAAAGCACTGCATGAGGCTATACAAACCTCAAAATCAATTATCGGATGAAAATATTAATTGATCGAAATACGCGTAACAGAGCCTGTAACTAATCATAGCTGACTTATAGCCTCAAAAACCGTTGATCATAATTCAAATTTTGGGCCTGAATTCAATTTCTAATAATATTCTCCAGAATTTTTCTTATTTAACCAACTTTGTAGCAATATTGGTTCTCAAGATAACAATACATATAAGCCAGATCTTGAACACACTTTTCCAAAGTTAGAGAGTGTCCCAGTCTCCAATGTCTAGTTCTCATATTTCAATGTTCTGAATATTTTGGCAGCCGTGGGATGCCTTAAACTAAATAAATTACGCAAAGAAATTGCTTTACTCAGAAGACTGACAAAAATTGTACAGAAGCAAATATCCATGATTGAAATTATTATAATAATGATTAGACGAGAGAAAACACTAACTACTTTCATTGCGAATAAAATTAACACCTCGAAAAACATGAAATGTTCGAACTGTACAGAATATTAAAGCTACCTCAACTCCCTAAATGTCAAGTACCCTTCATGGCATAAATAAAGATTTTTTTATAATTATTTAATAATCGCTTAAAATATTCATTGAATTCTGCTGAAGCATCGGATGTTAACAAAATTCTGAATAATATTAGAGCAAATGCTTCTGGCGTTAATGAAATATCCCCTATGATGTTGAAATACTGTAGCCCTTTCACGGATCGTTATATAACTCACATTATAAATTGTTTCATTAAAGCGTATTAATATCCTGTGGTAATTAGAAATTTGAAAGCGTTTGTCAAGGAGTACCCTTACAGACTTTAGTAATTTGAGAAAGCATCCAGAATTTATGAAAATATTTTTATAATCAATAATATGAAGTGTATTGCGAATGAAATAATTCTTCAATCTCAGTTTGGGTACGGCCGTAGCGTTAATTAATATAAAATTCATATTATATTATGCGACAAAAGACAAATTATATATTATTTCAGACCGTGATCGGTCAGTGCAACAATTTGAAAACATACAATAGATAGGCTTCCATATTTTCTCTTCTAAAGAAAACCTGAATAAAATAGGTATTTTACGAATCGCCCTCACTGAAGCACTACCCTCATCCACTTTAAAATCTTAAATGACGCTATCCCACTTGTGACACCTCTCTGGAAAGTTTTTAAAAAATCATTTTCAGTGATACCAAAATTAATGAGATTCAAGCAAGAAATGCTAGCAAAATTTTGAGATATCTTAAAGCCGGCTTTTGCAAAATTTGGCAGGAAAATTTAGCAAGATTAAAAGGAATCCCAATTCTAAATTAAAATAATGTTATAAATTACTCTGTTTTTACAATAAAGCAAATACTTAACTTTGCTCTCTGTTTTGTAATAAACATTGGTGTTTTCAACACCATTTAAAATTTACGTGCTTGTTGTTTCCATCACTTGTGTCTGTATTTTTCCTTCGATTTTGTTTTTAATCGGAAATGGAATTCTATGAGTAGAAATAATTATTCTTTATGGTGCTCAGGGTATGTGCTATTTGAGAACTGCCATTGCATTTTATGGAAGGCGGCCTCACGAAAACGTCTGCCACGTCTACCTAAGAGATTTGGTTTTAAAATTTCAAAAACTGGACCTGTTTGTAATTAAAAAAACATCAATTTAAAGTTTTGGATGAATATATACAGACTCAGGTTATTGGCCAAGTTTCTATAAATGCAAAGTGCCAACGCGTCATTTCGCAGCAGTTATCAGCGTTTCCAGAGAACTGTTAGGAAAGTAATTAATGAAAAGGCATACATTTCATTAATACAAAATTAAAATTTTGCAAGAACTTGGCCACGATGATCCGAACAGAAGAATTCAGTTTTGCGAAACCGTGACAGAGTGAATTACGGCATCCGAATTTATACTAAATATTTGCTTCAATGATGAGTTTTCTAAATAGTTATATGAATAAACAGAACTGTCGCTATTGGAGTTATTTTAGTCCACATCTTTTTTATAGAAGGACATCCTCAATATCCCCAAAAAGTCAATGTTTGGGTGGGAATACTGGAAATTTAACCGCTTAAGTTAATATTGAAATGATCAAACAGACTCTAGTGCCCTCCATTGTTCATGAACTTGAAAATCAAAGAGACTTACAATGCAATCTAAATTTGAATAAAATTGAGTGGCCGCCAAGATCACCTGACTTTACTACTACTAATGAATTATCTTAATTTTTATTCAGTTTGTAATAATATTCTCCAGTAATATTCATCACCTATCGGGATTTAGGTAAGATTTGGACTAATTCGCAACATATTCAGAATTTACACGAAGTTTTGGCTTTGAAGGGTTTTGAACTGGGTTTGGTTAATGTAAGATTTTTTGGACGGATTTGGACAAGTTTTCGATTGAAGTGAGAGCAAATTTGCAATAATCTAAGGGAATTAAAATAAGTGCATGTCAATACATTTTTAACTGGAACTTATTATTCTGGTATCGTTGAAAAGCATATTTGATAAGCTTTTCAGACAGGTGTCACAACCCGGGTGATTTAAGCTTTTAGAGTGGATATGGGATGAGTTATGGTGGTCTGCAATATACCTCATTTTCGATACCTCGCATTTTTGTTAACCCGCGATTGGTATCGCCGTTAGATTTTATCTAACATTTTTAAATTTTTGACACCCCATTCACTGTGTAAGCTTTATATCTAGGCCTGTCCATCTATGCATACCTGAACACGCGCCCGATCACTCCCCACCATCAATATCTCTCGCTGATTTTTTATTTTTTAATTAGATTATGTGTATTTTTCATTTATTTATCTCATACGTATAAGAACACTGCATGTAATATGTAATAAAGGTATTGTAGAAACATATTTATAATATTCCTGTGCTATCACAAATAGTAATATATTATTAAAATAAAAATAGTTTAGAGAATTGGATAAAATAGAAACATGTTAGATGAAATCTGACAGGATACCAATGCCGTAATTTTGGAAGGCGATACCAATCGCGGGTTAAAATGTTATTTCTTGTTTTTTTTTTATATCTTCTTTAGTGTAGAAAATATGGTCATTCCAAGTTTTCAAATTGTCATTCTTTATATTGCACAGTCATCGCTATAATAAGATAATAACAAGCATATTTTAAGTTAATATTTAGAAGTTTTATGGCAGTCATTTGTTTTTTCGCAAGATGCCATAAGAAGTCACATTTTGTTTCGTAATTATATCCATGATATATAGATGATATCCCTCATACTAGGCTAACCATGTCGCAACATCAGAGCGCTGTATCTAAAACGATACTTGTTGTTACAATTCTCTTCCAGACGAAATTATTAGTTCTTTTAAATTTAAATGCTATTAAATGTAAATTCAAAAAGCATCTTAAAGTCGTCAATATAGTTAGTATATATTAAGAATTGTTTCCTGTCTATAATCTTTTATGGCAACATTACTTTGCTATGAGGTATTTTTTTTCCTTTAGTCAATTTAGTTTCAGCTTTTTCGTGCCTTACTTGTCAATATATTGTTCTTATTTTTATATTCCTTTTTGCATTCGAATGGTACATAAATTCTAAGTTAACCATTATGCAATAAGATTCTCACTATCGGGTCGTTGTTCACCATAATAATTTAATATTTCCCTCGTAATATAGAAGCATTATTTTTTTATTTATTATAGATGACAAGTAAATTTCATGATAATATATTATGGTTTCTGTTAGATGCAGACTTCCAGGAACTTGGATATACAATTTTATATATAAAGAGAAATGCTAGCCGTTTGGCCTAAGTCAGTGTCATAAATCTCACTCACCGGCATGCACACATGCGACCTGTGGTGGTCGATCGGACATGCTTGCCGTACTTTATATATGATAATATAGTATTACGATTTCCTGGAACAGGGTTCGATAAAAATGTATTTTGACAATAAATTATTCTTACAGATAATTAATTAAGAAGCTGGTATTGCTAAGAAGTTTTATACGTAGATATGATACATAAACGAATTAAGATCTCGCAGAAAAGTCATGGCAACAGCTAGATTTTTCAATTTTTTAAAACTTTAGCTTTCTATTTGCTCTTAAGGAATATTATTCATTTAATCATTTATTCATTACAATAGTACATCCATCGTTTTACAAAGGAAATTACAAATTTTAAAACACTAACGTGTCAATTTCAAGTAGACTTTCTCTCCCAGAGTAATGCAATGTGGCGTCAAGTTGAAACTGGTAGAAAACATAATAACAAAAATTGTGTTGCACCTTATGAACACAGTAGCCAGGTTTCCAAATAAATGAAGCATATTCTAAATAAGAGCACACAATACCTTTAAAAAGTTGCTTCACAGTGTTGATATTACTAAAATCACACAATCTCTTTAAGAATCCAAGCAACTTGTTGTTGTGTTGAGTTGACAGAAACAGGGTTTTGTCAAACCAAACATCCAGGTCTCGGAAAGTATTAACCCTACTAAGCTGTATATTCTTCACTAAATAAGGAAACATTAAGTCATTTCTGGAACTATTAAAAAACATATAACTGCATTAATTGATATGAATCTCCATACCACACTAAGAGGCCAGCCTACCTAGGTCGGCCTGCCAGCAATAATTCTCTAAAGACTTCACACTCCTGTAAAATTTTAAATCATCTACAAAACGGCAGAAATCCCCATATTTAACACAATCTTGGACATCATTACTGAAAACGTTAAATGACAATGGTCGCAAATGGAAGCTCTGTGGTACTCCTGATGCTATTATGATGTTATAGGACTGAAGATTGTTATAACGCATAATCTGGGACCTCTCACTTGAATAACTTCCAATCCAGTCAAGCAAAGCTCCCTTCATCCCAACCATCCTGAGCTTGGAAAACATAATTGTATTATTAATCTTGTCAAACTCCTTGGAGAAATCTGTGTAGATCGAGTGAACCTGACACCCCCCTCCAGAGCGGCAGGCAAGTACTCAGTGTCAAGGTGATTGCTTTGATAACAAAACAAACTGTAAACTCATAATGACTCCGTTCATTGCCGATGAGAGATAATCAGTCACAATACTTTCAAACAAGTTGAGAATTGTGCTTAAAATACTAATTGATCGGTAGTTCTTTATGTCGGACCTAAAGCCAGATTTAAAGGTCGGAGACAAAGGCGTCGCCAGCTTGTGAGCAAGGTGGAGAGGGCAATCCGAAATTTTGACGCTAAAACCATGATCAGAAAGAAATTTTTAAATGTTAGCAAGGAAAACACTGCTTCCCCTAGAATCATCAACCAAAAAAAAATTTGCGTCATAATGAACTGCAACATCCTAAATATAAGGGTCCAGCGTGCATAAAATTATGCATTACTAATTCCGCCTAAACCTACACGCGTAAGCAGCATTTCAAGTTAAATACATGCATCAAATATCGTAACAATAGCATATTATTCACTGATCTATACGAATGGATAAGCAATAACCTTTCACGGAAATGGCTAATTTACGACGTCAAAATGTAAACAAATTCTAGCGAATCTCGGGATGATTGCGTTTGCGCACTATAACAATGCTTATTGTAATTCGAGAACATGAGCAGGTCCGTACTTATAAATTTATTTTGGTATAATAATTTTGATTTTTGTATCAAAACTTCTTCAGTACATAGTACATTACTAAATTCACTTGGAAGACAACTCTCATCAATCACTTGCACAAACATTGTTATTTGGTAAAAATCTCAATGAAAAACTAAGTTTGCACCATATATTGCCTAAATCATTTGAGTAAATCATAGATAAATACCATGGATGAATATATATGTGTTCATTGAGTTCTTTTGGCGCCTTAAAAGCAAATACCAGACAAAACAGAATAAAATACACAAGCGTCTAGAGATCAGGCGTAATTTTCGATGCAGCGAAACGAATAATAGGTATTATTATGGCTTTGCATGACCCTTCGCTCGCTTCGCTCGCTACGGGGCTCAGTCAACAATTACTAACCAAGTGCTGACCAAAACTAACACAAACTAACACAAAATTAAGAAAAGAAGGTAAGTTAATAGAAAACAATAAACAAAACATTTGTCGCGACCGACGGGAATCGAACCCGCAGCGCAGGAATGACAGGCAAGCACTCTGCCTACTACACCATCGAGGCGTTGTAGAAGTTTTGCTAGAACGTAGATACATCGATTCGTTTCGCCGCATCGAAAATTACACTTGATAGACGCTTCTTAAAATACGAGGTTAACTGATCGCGATATTTCAGCTCGTAGTACACTTGTGAATGCATGCGATTTAAAGACCTGCAATTGACAAGTATATGGCCCTCCGCACGCTTCGTTCGCTCCGGGGCTCAAGAACTAACCCAAACTAACCAAATGCTAATAACCCAAGCAATACCCAGGAAAACCCAAAAATCAAGAAAAAAACTGTTTACTTTAAAAAAAACCAAAACCGACAGGATATGAACCCGGGTCGCCGAAGTGAAGGCCAACCATGCAGACCCCTAGACCATCTGCTGACTTGCAAACAACTGGCTGCAGCGCGGAGAGATGTGTCACCTCACGTAGCTAACCAAACACGCGCCTCTCATTCACAAGTGCACTATGAACTGAAATCTCGCTAACTGATTAGCTGTTATTTTGTAGGCGGATCGTTTCTAGATAGATCGACCAATAATAGAGGCCGATTTTCACATAGTGGCCTAATACTTACTGAAAATAGGAGATTCCCGGAATAGCGACTTTGCTTCGACAAAGATTAACCATATCTACAAGTATGCATACTCATAATGTAATGATCAGTAATTGATCACTCAATCAATAAGCTAAAAAGCAGTCTCGGTTTTTAAAAATATAGTCAAAAATCACACACAAACACTCCTTACTCACTTGGAAGGCGTTGAAAGCAAACTAAACTAACCAAACCACATCCCCTGGCCGAACAAAAACAAATAGCGAATGGCGTAGCTTGGGGGTAGGCCGTAGATTCCGTTTGCCCGGTTTGCCGTCAATCGATACTAATTCGATTCTACTTTACGAAACTACGAGCTCGGTACGGGCCTGGAAAATCGACAGTAATCGACCGCGTGGCTGAACAGCTGGCGATTTAGACATTTGACTGACGGAATGGGCGTTTTCACACTGGCCGACACGACAACGACACGATAACGACACGACAACGATGCCGAAACGATATCCGACAGTTGGTTTACACATTTCAACGACTCGGCACATGCAGTTATTGTGTGTCGGTACTTAACAAATTCTATATATTATATTTATTATATTTGAGGCGCAAAAAACAATGTAAGCAAAGGCATTTATGGGGACATCCAACAATACCGAGATGTTAACGGTACATCCCATTATTAAACTGAGATATTTAGAGGCCACTTTACTATACTTTGTTTGAGAAGTTGGTTTATGACCCAATTAAGTACATACTTTAATTATTTTCCTATGAGCAAAAATTCATTTGACTACATATTAGATAATTTAATTAATATTTTATTATGTTCATGGGTTTTCTCCCAAATACAGGGCTTAGATTCCACTAATTCAATCAATATAAAGATGTCATATTTGAAACTGGTAATTTTTCTTTAGTTTCACCTATAAATTCAAACAAACATCAGTGATTCCACACACCACTTACAAAAATATGGACGAAAATCGCCACGACACGACAGGATCGCTTGCTTCTCAACGACATGTCGTTTCCTGCAACGACACGACACCGACATGCCGTAGAGTGTGAAAGCATTCCCATTTAATTATATGAGATAACGAGTCCACCGACATCGTTGTCGTTGTCGTGTCGTTGTCGTGTCGGCTAGTATGAAAACGCCCATTGAGTGTTATTGCGCTTGATCAGTAATGCCGAGGTATCAAAAATATGACTGGGAATCGTGCGCACAAACACATTATTTCGCCCACGCGTAATCAATTTCTCTTCAGATGACACATGCATTATGCTGATCCATTTGTATAGATCAGTGATATTATTACTCTTTCTTTGTCATACCTACAATAATGCTTCCAGCATTTTCTTAATACGTCTCTCTCCCGTACGCCCCACCACTCCGAGCTTCGATCAGCTGGATCTCCAATGGCTTCTCGGTTTATATACATACGAAACTTTCGGGGTCAAATTCTACAACGTAGAGGTTCAGTTCCACGTGCTTTGCTGTCGAATAAATAGTTATATTCATTAGATACACGTTTACCAGCAATGGCATCTTCATCGACTGATTTTTCGAAAAGTGATTCATCAGCTATTAGAACTGTGCACTTGTATAGCGTGCTTCATGTTGAACAAATGGTTCAGTTTTCGGAGTCTGTTGAAAAATCAAGCATAATAAATAAATAGAAATCCAAGCTTTAGATGAAAAATGAGAGGAGAATCCAGTTACACTATAAATAGGCCAGATTTTATAATTTGCCTCTCTTCTTTCAAATTCCACCACACTCTACTGGTAAAATGAGTTAACGTGCGAATAAATACACTTGCCTCACAAACGTTGGCTGGATTGAATTTTCCTCTGGGCATGTAAGACTATTTGTAGAAGTTCACTAGGTGGCTAGTTCATATTCAGCATATCCGGGGTACCACAATAAACTAGCCACATCAGCGCATACTCCCGCTATACGTTCTCAAATCTGGTTGTACAGTAAGTACCACAAATGGCTTTAGCATTTAGACTTTTACGATAAATTATAAAAATAAAATGTTTAACTGACTGACTGGAGTAAACCCTTGCCCTTCAAAGTCCATGTTTATAGAACCCCGCCTGAAACACAAACTAATTGTTTGCATTGCGAATTGCTGTGTCTTGAATATATTCTCGAGATAATTTAACTTGACATAATTCCAAACTTAAGCCTCAGGTATTTATAATTTAATCTTGGGAATCGCTCAAGGTCATTATCTTGAAAGTTTATTCAGGAACTAATTATTCTTGTTCCATTCCTAACTGCAGTCAATCACGATTTCCAGCATAAATTGTACAAGTTGTTCACTCTCATCTTGCATATGAATGGGTTCATGAAACCTATTAATTAAGGTGCATGCTACTTTCAAGAAGCTGGAGAGAATTATGCAGTGTTACATTGATATCATATCCCTAACGATTTGATTATTGACATTTAAGCGTTCATTCCTTGACTATCCAGCGAGATTTAGTAATTATTCGGAATCAATTTGCTTCTTCTGTGCTGAATTATCTTTGATTCTGAGGCAAAAAAGCTGGAATTTCAAAGTTTAAATTCTGTCCTTCGAGAAGTTCAAGGCCTTCCCATAATTATATAAGATATCGGTTTCTGCAATCGTATAGGAGAGCATAATTAATTATTTATCATCACTTTATAAAAATGATCCAACAAAATTCTAGACAATAGTTACAAGGCAGTTTTTTCAGTGTAGTCAAAACTAACTTAACTATTTCAGAAATTATAATAACTTAATTAACGTTATATATATATGTACATTTTTGTGATATAACGTTTGGCTTGCTAGATAGAAAGGACTCGAAAATTTGGTCCTCACCGTACAAAGAAAATCGTTCTTGCACATACTTATGTGGTTAGTGTTTGCGTTAAAATGACATTGCAGATATTCACGAAATCAAAGGCGATAATTTAATAAATGTATGCAATTAATACCAATACATATTTTATCTAACCTAATTAACAAAATTCTATAAAATTTAGGGTTTTAATCAAGACAAATAAATGGGTGAAGTTCATTCTCGAAATAAATTAACATACGCCCAACACACCGCACCCAGATAATAAACTTACAATTTCCTCGTTGTGCGCCGCTTGACATAAATAATTCTGAAATTTGCACCTTGGAAGCGAAATATCCATCCGTAAGGTCCTTATCGGAGTAAAGCAGAATAGCAGGACACACCGTCTATTCACTTAAGCAGATCAAGTCAATGGCAGGGCTCGGTCTGCCCGGTATTTAATATCGGATTGAATCCCTAGATTGGACCGATTCATACATAATTCAACGGGACTTGGAGGCCTGCAGGCGACCCGTTTCGGTTTTCGTCTTATTTGGCTACTGGAAAAAACTTGGCTGCATTTGCTTAGACGTGGTTTTTGCCTATTTGCGTTATGAAAGGGTTTGTTTTGTTGAAATATGGCTTCGAAAGTAACTATTCTCGAACGCCCTCGGCAAATTACTCCATTTGAAATATTTACATTCGTTGGCTGAGCTATGCATAACTTTTTATTTACACTGCCGAACAGCATTTTGTATACGCTATTTATTTCGATATAAAATCTCATATTAGATTAATAACCAGTTTTTTATGATCCAAGGATGTTTACTTTAGACCCGCCGGCATACACAATTTTTTACATGAAGGCACATTTTCTACTCAAAAAAAAATAATTAATTTTAATTGCTATTAGGATCTTCTGAAAATTTAAGCTTTTCAAATAATCCAGGAAATATCCTAGTACTATCGAGTATAAAATCACTTTTATTTGTGGTCTCTACCTGCTAAGGAAGACCCGATACATAATAAAATCAAATTTTCCAGATATTTTTTCAGATTTTTGTAAACTTTAACAGTCTAGCCTACAGAACTCTAATGGATTCTACATCTTACCGCTTGTCTACAACAATACTGAATTATATGGGAGCTTGTTTTTGAATTGGATTCGGGGAAAGTACCTGATAGCCTTTCTGACGAGACTTGAAGAGTCGAAACCGGTCATAGTTGGTATCTTCCCGTACCTAATTGAAAATCAATGTCCTATATTATCTTTATGATATGATCTGATGATTATGATGAAAAATCATTTGTGCTATCTACCTAGTCATTTTAAAATTAAGGAAAAAATAATTTATTTGTATATAAATTCAAGCAAAATTCATAATTACGTACTGAAAGGTACATTATGTATCTAACATTATGACATAAATAGAAATTCAAATTTTAAGGTTTAGGAGGAAATATTTATACTTCCACACACTTGGGTTCCACAATTCTGGCACGTAAAATAGAGTCAATTTTTGCGATCGATAAAATTAGTCAAGAATAAGAGACGAAAGGTATCAATGACTTCAACACAACATATTGTGTTATAGTCGGGCAAAATACAATATTTATTGACTGATTTAGTTCAATATACCATCATATCAACTAATTAAAGAAAGCACTGCTAGTGTGACCACAAGACAACACCAGCCTTTGGAGGATTAAACCAATTCTCTGGCTCTACTCTCCTAAAAAATAAATAATATTTTTTCGCTCAAGCCTATTTATCAACTGAGATATATTGACACTTACTTAAACAGTGAGAACTGAAAAATATATTGTTTGAGTGGAACACGCGAAATACGATATATTTACAACGAGTTGGATTTCGACACTCAACGTGTATATAAATGTATTATTCAATATTTTGAAGGAAATTCAAAATTTTAATAATATTCAGAAAGCTATATTAAGAAATATAGCTTTCGCTTGTAAAAATATTGGAGAGTGGAGACTTTGAACATATTTAATACACATTTTATCATTGAGACCGTCCTTTAAAAACATAAAACATAAAATAAAAACATATACACCCTTGGAACGCGATGTGACCAAATAAAATTTAGGTAGCATCTTCTTTTCGGTGTTATTCTGATTTAAAACAAGATTTTCTTGTCTCGAATTTTTTACGTCAGCATGAGGACTGGGCAGCCTCTATTTATAGCGGGATTCCTAAATTTAATTGAACCGCTATTACATTTACATCATTTTGAAGTGTAATATTACAACATTTAAATTTTGAAATTGAAAATTTAGTCACTTGCTACCTTAGTTACACGTTTTAATAAATTCAGTACCTTTTATTATAAACGATTATTTACTGTAAATGCCATAATATAATAAGAGTCTTCTCTTATTCCCGGAGAATTTCTGGCTTGTAGTCATCCATTACTAGTGAGTGAATTATAGGTTGGTATTTAATTGCATATTCCATATCTAAAACAATAATGTTATGTTTAGTTTTATATGTATTTCAGGTTATATTCTCTACCTAAGTCTTACAGTTTGTTGTGAAATCCCGAGTTCATACAAATCAGTAACATTTATCTAGTTAAGCTAGAAATAAGAAGATCTAATTGCTTAGCAAACTAGGGGTTGATATTAGACCAACCTATATATTTTGAAACTGATTAACATTTTTCTGGTGTACTGTTATTGGGCCAACTACTCTATTCATCGGGAGTCAAGAGCTCTTCATATCTGGGGTACTTTCGTTGGGTCAGAAGTTCTGACCAGAACTCGACCTAACTAGCTTACATTTATTGGGTATAAAACAACCTAGCGTGTAGTTTTATTGGGTCAGAGCTTAATCAATCTAGATTGGTCTTATATAGTCGGTCAAACCAGTCTTTAGATTACACCCTCGGGCTAGCCTATATCAGGACCTGGAATAGAGTAGTGATGTTTTATTAGTATTATTATTATTATTATTATTAAATGGTGTTAACACTGTATCGTCTGTTAATCAGAAGTGACCGCTACCTGTTGGGTATCATTTTATATAGGTTTATATTGCATTTATAAGTGCTGTGATAAAGTGTGATTAGGCAAGCCTTATTTACGTTTTGCTGAATAATTATTTTCTAAAAATAAATTCAGAATCTTGGCTCCTATATCGTTAAAGGTTTAGTACTCATTTAGGTACTATGTTATAATCTATTTATAACAGGGAAATGCACCTTTGCTTGTTGGATTCTTAAGTGTCATGTTTTAACTTTAACTGATTTTGAACACCCGTTTACTTTGTCGACACATTTTCCCATTAATTTATTAAATCATTCAATTAATATTCTTCTAAGTTACCGATAAATATTTTTAAAACTTTCAGCCGTACATTACAGAATTTAAATCAACCTCTTCATACTATACCCGAAATTTTTATTCGAGTATTAAAGGCAATTTTATTTTCTTGATATATTTGTTTGAATAACTTAGTATTTTCCCATATATTTTATTTTTAAATATTGAACCTATGCGCTATCTTCGCAAAACTTTTCTGGCGGCTTAGTTATATAACGCTGGTGGCATACAAAATAGCACTACTCTTTTGGTGGGGTTTCTGACACAACCCTCTTAAAACTTAATTAAATATAAATATAATTTAACTTAAACTTTTCAAATCGCTTGAAATAGTGTCGCAATATCATGTAAAAATATTTTGAGAAACCCAAACAAACAAATATTCAAAATAACCAGGACATAAAGAGCGTCTTGAAAAGGGTTATATTTATTCAGGATAAGCACACAAATGGGTTGCCGGTAATTTTCATACAAGGACTACTTGAATATTATCATTGAAAGGCACGCTTATTGTTTACTGAACTATAAATT
>MU181922.1:1228440-1245462 GCA_016904865.1 Pissodes strobi | reverse complement strand
ATATATTTTCTTACTTTACTACGCCTTTTTAGTAAATCTATCTGGGTTGTTCTTACTGGAGTACCTCTGGCATCGCATTTTGATTTGTATACTTCCATTGGACAGAGCGAAAATTGTGACAATGCGAAAACGCAATTTAATTTGAAATATGTTTTTAAATAAGCCAAGGGAAAAATAGAGCGATTTTTCAAAATTCGTTTTTTTTTTCGGATATCTCCGAAAATATTCGGCTTTTAAAAGTTTCTAAACGACATGTTATTAGGCACCTAAATGTGCAATTTTGCCCTAATTTAACCGGCTCTGCATCTCTTATGGTTTTCGACTTCCCCATACGTAGACTCGAATTCGAGCCACCCTGTACATATATAAAACCATTTTATTTATGTTTAGAAACATTCATAAGTTTAATTTAAATCATAATCATAATAATAACATGTCGCATATCGCAATCGATATTAATTATCCCATCATACATAGATTAACTATCTCTGAACAAATTTCTTAATAGAAGGGAATTAAGCTATACAACAAGCTGGAACATCACATATTATGTTTGATTACGAATGAAAAGGTAATCAAAAGAAAGTTGAGGGACTTGCTCGTGAATTTCGAGCCCTACAGCATCTAGGAGTATTATGTAAATACATAGTTATATTTTCTTCTTGTACAGGGTTATCCAACGAGGACTAGATAAGGCGATTTTTTTACTTTCCCTGTACTTCTATAAAAAAAAAACTGAAATAGGCGTCTTATGTAATTTTCCCCTGCGAATTCGGATATGTTCAGCAAAAACAATTGAACATCAAATAAATGTGCTAGGGGTCACTGTGATATTTTTTTAAATGGAACACCCTGTATATTACTACATTTTTGGACTCTCTAGAAAAATCTAAACATATTTTGTGTATAATATCATATAGGTACCTATCTTTAGCTGTTTACTAAATGTTGATAGTTTATGAAAACTTAAGATATATGAATGTGCAAACCATTTTAGGGCCTGTCAAAGTGTCAAAATACCCGACTTTCAACTGTCAATATTTGGTAATCAGCTAAAGATACGTATAGGATATTATACACAAAATGTGTTTAGATTTTTCTAGAGAGTCCAAAAATGTAGTAATATACAGGGTGTTCTATTTAAAAAAATATCAAAGTGACCCCTAGCACTTTTATTTGATGTTCAATTGTTTTTTGCTGAACATATCCGAATTCGCGGGAGAAAATTACATAAGATGGCTATTTCAGATTTTTCTTATAAAAGTACAGGGAAAGTCAAAAAATCGCCTTGTCTAGTCCTCGTTGGATAACCCTGTACATGTGCCTATTTCTGTTTTATTTGACGCCTTGCCATTTTATCTTGGTTCTACTATTGTAAAACCTTAGAAAAGAAAGAAATAAAAAAAATTTGATGCATTAGTAGTCGCTACGTACTGAAACTAGGTAAAGAAATTGTGGTTCCTATTTTCTCATATTTACTGTTTATTTACACTAACTCAGTACGCTTAAAGTATTTTATTTCCGGCTGGAGACCTCAAAGAGGAAACTCTTAAAATCACATGGGACATTTAAAATGGAATGCAAACTTTTTCCCGCTAACCTAAGGGACGCCGACGCTTCCTACTGAATGCATTTAAATCGAAAATGAAATATACTTTGCCAGATATAGAGTTTACGAGGTTTCCAGAGAGTTTAACGGTTTCAAATGAACTTCTTACATTTAATGAAATATTAACTATCCTAATTAAGTCTCGTGATTATATATTTACTTTTGTGGTCTGCGAAGCCATATCTCCTCAAATCGTGTATTGGGCTTCAAGATATTAAGTTCATTTATTGATAACTGAAAGCGTGTAGAGTATTTAAGATGAGCTGAACAATTATATTAGATTTGGGGTAGATATAATTAATGAGTTTTACGTTAAATTTGCTTATAAAAATATTTCCGAATGGCGTTAAAGCAAATTGGTCTGACACATAAGAAATTATTTGCAATGAAGAAATGGAGAAGTGTGTGTAATGTAAATATTTTTCCTGAAAATTTTAATATTATATTTTGCTTATACAAATAAGAGAATTTGAAAAAATATACTGATGAGTATTGTGAAATGGGCGTATTTTGGATTTGCATCATGTTTATTTGTAATTAAATCACAACGTTTCAACTGATGTGTATCTCCATTACCTTTCAGATTCAGGTGAATACTGAATATGTATTCAACTGAAGATGACTGGAGATACATACCGATAATGTTGTGATTTTATTTATAACAAATAAAGACAATGCAAATCCAAAATATGTCTATTTTCAGAATTTATTACTTTCAACCAATTAATTTTGCTACCATTATTATTGCTAATTTGGTAATAATATTTTGTGTATCGAATAGTAGAATCAATAAAGTGTCGGATGACACTGTTAAAATACTGTCCGAGGCTATTTGTGGAGAATATGCTCGTATTATTTTTTCTGCAATCGCAATTCGCAATACGTTATTATATCTTTATGCTAATAATTATTTATTACCTAATCTAATAGTAGTAGAGGCTTTCAAATAAGGAAATTTTTAACACGATGCGTTAGACGAGTGCAGAAACCCTCTGAGTTATTAATATACTATATCTTTAGATTCTTAAGAAAACGATTAATTTCACTCACGTGTTGAAATCAACTTTTCAACACTCATGTTGAAGAGTACTTATCATGTAAATCTCCTCTGTTAATTTAAAGTGTCAGATGAAATATGCTGTCAAAAACGCATTCGCCGTTTGTTGAAAAAGAGTCTTTTCAGTACGCGTGTTGGAAATTTTTTCAACACGGGTATGATATAAAACACTTTATAGCCAAGTTAATTGTGCTTTTTTTCTCATTTTCATAAGTGGTCATAGGAAAAATCTTTCTGTGTCTGGCTTTAAAATGGTTAAAATTTCACCAGTGACCATTCACTCGAAACAACTTTCCTACGGCCATTTATAAAAATGGGAAAAGGGCACAGTTAACATGGCTAGAAAGCGCCTTATATAACACGCGTGTTGAACTTTTTTCAAAATTCCTAATAAAAATTAATTTAAACAGGGCCATATTTAAATAGATGGCGGGTGTTCAATTTGACAGCATATTTAATATGACATTTTGACTTGACAGATGTAGATGACTCGATGAGTCTTTTGTATTGAAAAGTATATTTCAACACGCGTGTGTTGTTCATTGTTTTTTGAAATGAAAAATAACTTTTCATTTTTAAAATTTATTAAGTAAATTGTCTATGAATTGTCAAGATTGATAAATTTTATATCTGTCATGATCATTGCTGTCACTGTGATGTTGAATTTTGATTGGTTGTTAACCAGTTTAATAATGAAACGTCTCTATCATAATAAGCTTCATTATGATACTGGTAGTAAATGTCTAATAAATCAATTAAAGTATAGGAATAGAAAATAGTATGTTGTGGAACCAGTGCTGAAAATAAGACTTTTCACACGAATGAGACAGTTTGGTGAAACGAGCCGTAGGCGAGTGTCATAAAGTCTCATTAGTGAAACGTCCTTTCAGCACGTGTAGCACACTATACTGTTTCTACGACTGCTACACTGGGAGTGTGGGAGAAAAGGAGAAAATTACATGTTATATGGGAAACTTTTTTATTATTGATTTATCAGAAAATTTTATTCCTAATGAAAAAAGCTACGCGAGTAAGAGATTCTCGCTAAACTATAACTAGGGGCACAGTCCTAAAATGGAGCCACCGGTGTGGGGTCTATATTTTCCAAATATTTCGAAAAAGAGGCTCCGGGGGCGGAGTCCTAAAATGAGGCCCCAGGGAGGCGAAACCCTACAATGGGTTCTATGATACGGGATTCCCATTTTTTACAGATTTAGGAATGGAACCCCCGGGAGCGAAGCTCTAAAATTGGGCCCCAAGCCTTAAAAAGGGGCCCCTGATATGAGAGTCCCATTTTCTACAGTTTTTCAAAAAGGGGCTCCTGGGGTGATGCAGCCCTAAAATTGGGCCCCCTTTTTTAGAGATCTGGGAATGAGACCTTTGAGGGCGAAGCTCTAAAGCGGAGACGAAGCCCTTTAATCTAAATACCCGAATAAGCATGTGAAAAGCATACTTTGCACTCGCCGTGTGCAAAGTAAGTATACTTTTCACACGATGTTTGAAATGTCCAGTTTTCAAGAGCAGTTGTTAGTGCGTTTTTGTCTGGTTTCAGGGCAGTTGTAGAAAAAATACTTTTCACTTCTTGGACGGTTTGAAAAATAATAATAACAATGAAGAGATATATTGCTTGGAGGTTGTTAATACAATTATTATTCATATCATCCCAATATATCTTGCTCTATAAGGAAAGTGGTAGTACCGTAAAATGGGGCAAATTTGCTCATTTTAAAGTTAATTTTGTCATTATCAGGTTTTTTTTCGGCAGTTTAAATTAAATAATTTCTAATGAAAGACTTATAAGTATAGGTAAAGTATGAATCTATACCTAAAAAATACATATTTTTTAAATGTCGCTTACAAATCAGCCTTGTAATTTTTATGTAACACATTTTTTTGGGGGGTGACTTTAATAGAGATGACTTTAACTACATTTTACTTTTCAGCCTCTTTATTTTTTGAAATAAAATATATTTTACGGTTTAATGTAATGTACGGAACTACCGAATGTACACAAATCCCCATTTACAAAAAACATACCGTCACACAAAAATAAGAATAAATACTTAAAAGTATTCCTAACAAAAACGAAAAACAAAAATTCTTAAAAACAGGACCTAGAACATTATTAGGCTGTTAATGTCTGTACAATTTGTACAATATATTTTAACATTTCTTGTACGTCAACTTTTTTCTCAAATTTTATCTCAGTGGTTTCATCACATTTGCTGTTACAGGCAACAATGCACAAATATCTGACAATGGCACTGCCGATATTTTTTTTTGACACAAATTTAAAAGCTGTTTAAGCTTTTTTTGTGTTTGTCGGCTTATAGCCAACGACTGTATATTCAGTTTCTGAAAACTGTTCTTGATTTTTACAGAAATATTTGTATTGTGTGGAATGTCTTTGCCCTCCATGAAAATAAACCAAAACAAAACATTCTGGTACTAATAGTTCTGAACTGAACCATCGGCATGGGTAGGGATATTTTCCAGCTCCGGCATATCAATCATCTGAATTGCTGCTGTCGATGTTAGCAACACTTTTTCCCGGATCTATATTGACGTTTCCGTTTTCGTTGGATTATTTAAATGTTTTGTCCGCCAAAACAATCTTCACGTAATGATTCTGAATGAGCATCTTCAACAAGAGGCCCTGGATTGTTGGGGATATTGTTCTCTGACGCTAGCGGAATGTTGTCAAGAATGTTACTGGGGTTGAATGGGTTAGTTTGGGTTAAAATTGGTTTGTGGCGGAGCTTGGTCCATTTTCTGTAAAGCCCGCTTTAACGGAGAAGAGGAAATTTCCTAATACCAGAAGCTCTATTTTTTAATTTGTGGTCCGATATTATGGAACTCCAGGCAACTTTCATCGGATTAAAGAATGCCACGTCCAACGGTTGCCATAACGGTTAAATGTGGTACGAGACACACGAAAGAAATATTATTGTCTTCACATGAACGAATTATGGATTCACTAAAATGCGAAGCTTAATTGTCGTTGATTAGCACCTTCTAATATCCGCGTATGCGGTAAGAAGCAAGTTTGAAACCAATGTGTTTGTGTCTATTCACCCATGGGAGGTCCTATTAAATCTGCATCCAGTTATAGAACACGGCTTATCACAACATGGGCTACCTTTAATGCCTCGTTCCTTCCAGGTATTGTATAGGTGTTTTCCCTTATATATTACATACTGTAGCAATAGGATCCGATTCGCAGATCCACAGAATATGGCGAAGTGTTTTTAACACTTTCCCGGAAATTTGTTACCCCTTTGATATATAGCACGGTCCATTCCCGAGGCATCCCCAAGTTGGTTTCACCATAATTAAAATAATTTTTGGGCCTTACCCCCTCCAATGCCTGCTGCAAGTTCTTATAATAAATCTCTAGCTTTTCCCTGCAGACAGCAGGGCGAATTTTATTTATCTTACTAGCGAGGCGTTGATCAACTTCTGCTGTGTGTCGTATTAATAGTATAAGAGCCCAATATATGCTGACATTGGTTAAACTCGTCCGCATTTGTTCAAATAGGCCCTGCCGAGCATTCTTAAATCCAGAATCCCAATCGGCACATTTAACTGCGGCATCTATAATCGCTCTTTATCCTGCAGTGGAAAATGCAGGTTGCCCAACACCATCACGTGTATATTTGCCATGAAATTTGTTGCGTAATATTCCAAATGGTGTTTTGTGTAGGGTGGCCACAGTTCTCATTAACAACTGCCCATCGGCGATTTTTTGTAGTGCTTCCTCAAGTTGTTCATCTGTATAGTTTTTGTTATTTCGAGTGCCAACTTATCTGAACCAAAAAAAAAAAATAAAATTATATAATAATCTAAATTATAGAAAAACTCAAAAGTCAAGTAAGGGGCGACTTTGATCGCATATCAAAGTCGCCCCGTAATTATGAAGCAGCCCATCCGTGTATTATCACGGTTTTTTTTGCACGTAACATTTTTTTTATTAAAGTTTGGGTTAGTTTGGGTTAACCAAATGAATGCCTAATTATAATTTATAATATTTTATTATATAAAAATTACAGTTACTTTAGTGCATTCAAATTTTTAACCATCACTTAACAAAATGTAGAATAAGGCGATATCTGTTTTACGATAAATTTTTTAGGGCTTTTCTTTGAAATAAAATCTGGACGAATCAACCACTACTTGTCGTGCAACTGCCGAATGCATGGTCAAACAAAATTTAAAAATAAATGGTGGCCCAAAGTCAAGAATTTTCTTTTAGTGTGGTGGTAACTATCAAATTTGCCTCTCAAAATCAAAGTCTGCCTCTCAAAATCATGTTATGGTATATTATATTTCTGGAAGAGTATTTTATTTATTAATATTTCAAATTAAATTCGTTTTTTTTTATTTCGAAAACACGTAAATCATTGAAGCAGATAGTAACTAGAATATTAAATATTAATCATAAAGGACACTGAACAAATATCATAAAGGACATTGAACAAATATTAAAAATTCTGAGTACTAATTAATACGTGCTTTCAAAACGAACTTTCAATAATTTTCTTTGCCGCTTCGCTAGCTAAAGGCGAATATCGAAAAGGCCAATTACAGACGAGTTTTTTCCCAGAAAACTTTATTAAACTAACTGTGGCAAGTAAATTGTAAATCGGAATTAGGTCGCCTCTGGCTCATTATTTTCCCCAGCGGTAAAGACATAGTCTCACTCTGCCTTCGTTAATGAAAAGGTCAGGGGAAGTGTTTCGTATAGAAAAAAAGTCGGAAAATAAATTGATGTCATCAATAATTTGCATAAATAATATTGAAATCGATTGCTAGGCAAAGGTTTACATCGTACTGCTAAAATTATGAAAATAATTTTACGTTTCATAAATTTTTTTCCATTCATGAAGGTTAGTTTTTATGTTTTTATTCAGTTACTAGATAAGAGCAAAATTAGAAACACGATAATAGTCGATAATATATGAATGCATCCAACATAACCGTAATAAATCAGATCTATTTTTCTTCTTTATCTGATGCAACCACTTAGTAACTGCCATAGTTTCAAAACAACCGCTTCATTCTCTTTTAACTCAGTGAGATCCACTAATGTTTCATTTGAATTAAAACATTGTACAGAATTCCGCCGGATAATTAGTAAGAGTTGAAGAATTATTTGTTATATACGTATTTGTAACAAGGATATGAAGCAATTTCGTAAAAGTCCAGAATGAGCACGCATGAGCTATGAATGGTGCCAATATTGAATGAGAGGCGGGTCAGAAGTTATCAGATTATCTATTGCCAATAAGGTCAAGAGAAGTTCCACATGCTTATATTTATCCTTTTTTATCTACAAGCGGAATGCTAAACCAAAATCTGGCCAGTGTGAAACTGTTTGTCGTTTAATGTGATTTTTAAATGTATTTTAAATTATGTTTATTTTGATTCGCAGCCATATACGATAGCAAATTTTAGTAAATCTCTGGGCTTGGTTATTGATTTTGGGTTAAGGCTTAGCAAACATGCTGAGCAGCTGTGCTGTAATTTGGCATCAGGCTGTTTTGCAATAAGAGTAATTAAGACTGACCTAAACAGAACAGCGGCTGAGGATATCCGTTTGTTTAATGGACTCTTATTTGAGATACAAGGTTTATTTTTGAGGAAATTCAACCACTTATCTGTTGGAGTCACTGTTTGTTTTAGAGTAGCGTGCCCTGCGTATCTGTGTAGATTTAGATATAGGGTATCATGTTAACCATATATTATTGCTGAACAAATGTTGACCCTCTCATCAATTTTTATACTTGAGACTGTCTGTCTGATGTATACCAAGTAATCCCCCATAATACACTGTTTAAACTTAAATAGTATTCGTTCGTCTTATAATATAAATATACCGATTTCTACACAGGCCTTGCCAGAAAATTAATTTTTTTATTAAGCTAAAAGATATTTAATCATCTTCCTTAGCCATTTCGGAAGATAGCAACATATATATTACTTGGACAACAGGTATAGAAAATGTTGCTTGCAAAGGCATATTATAGTGTGGATGAATTATTTTTAGAGCATTTCTAGATATACTTTTTTTGACCCTATTGTGTCTGATGTTAAATTTAGAATTCTTATTTCTCTGTTGTTAGATAAATAGAAAGATAGATAATATGTTTTCCTCAAAAAAAGACAATTTATAATTGTATCAGAAATAGTAAAAATTTAACACTAAAGCTAGCCTAACCTATAAAGCTAATCTTAGCTCTAAAATTTTGTTAAAAAACATAGAAAAAAAAAAAACAAATGAAAACACAAACATCTTAAAAGTCAGCAATACTATACAAACATTTTAATACAAGGTACTCCTTCAGTTTAATCTTAAAATTATTTATCGGTAATTGGAGTCTGCGACATGAACGAGGATATGTACTGTCGTCTGCAAAGCTGTAAACAGAATAATTTGTCCTGTCTAAGAGATCGTTTATATAGAGTAGGAACAGTGCGGGAGATAAGATACACCCTTGAGGAACTCCGGCATTGATTTTAAATTCTTCCGAGAGATGTCCATCAATACCAACTCAGATGTTTCGATTCCTTAAGAAAATAGAAAGCCATAGAAGTAGTGCTAGTGGTTGTCCGTGCTGTCAATTTACTTAACAATTCGCTATGACAAACCCTATCAAATACTTTGAATATGCATGTCGAGGACCACTGCACGAATTTCGCCGTAGTTTTCGATGACTTTGATCCACAGGTAGGTCACGTACTCATGAGATCGCCCTTTGATATGTGCTTGCGAGAGCCATACTGGGGATCGCTTATTATGACTGGTCGTAGAAAGAACAGTGTATGCAATTAATGGATATTAGGATACTCGCTTGCACTACATCACTCGCGTACGTAATTATCATAGTCGCACCTTAAGAGTTATCATTAAATGCTCATTACATAATATACCATACTATTGAGTCGATCTAATTCCTTTTCATTTCATTAAGGTAAAATATACGAATGAAAAAATTAGACTGGCTAAATCGATTGCGTGTATTTTTAAAATTCCAATTACGCTTCACGGTTATTGTATGTTCATTAAAATGCTAACAACCTCGAAAAAGCATTGCCATTTTAAAACTATGAGCTTTTATCCGACCTAATATGGAAAAGCTACGAACATGGTATCATAAATATTACAGTTGTTTTGCCATTACCCATTTATGCTAATTACCGAGCTAGCTTTTAGTAAACGCGAGCGTCAAAAAAAGTTCATATATGAAATATATTAACTGGATCAGCTTTGCAAATATGAAACTCGTTTGTCTTCATTACGAGCAGAAATGCTGAACCGTTATTAAAAATTTTTCAGAGCTTTTTTTGTGTATAGCTAGGAGATTGCTTGATTGTATCAGTGAATTTCAGTTAAAAGTTAGAGGCAAGTTATTTCTCCGCTCTGATGGCAGTTTAAATTTGTTTCAATATTACACTTTTATATAATGTATCTGAAATTTCGAGGGCTAGAACACAAGCATTAATCGACCCCTTTTCACATGGACTACTTAGAAATTAATATGTTTACTAAAATATACTTGCTTTTCCATTATTTCGCTAATAATATCACTTTGTAATCAATAATTACAATTCAGAGAATTTGATCTTTGTTAGCTTCCTTAACCGGTGCTTTGCGAAGATTGTTTGTCATATCTATTTCCTGCTAATCCAATGGGTAGTCCGACAGAGATAAATCAGGCCTGTGGCAAATACAAATCTTCACCGAACGCTATCTAATGTATGTCTAGCAAATATTTGCTTATTTGTGTTTCTTAATAACTTTTCCACTAATATTATGGATATAACTGACTTATTCTAATTTACCCTGTTGCTTGGAGTATGCTTTGTGGTTATGTATTTTGCGATGGTTTCAAAGCTGAATAATAAAATGTTTCGTTTTAATTGCAATACGGTAGAAGTGCGCTCTTTCAGGTTACGTAACTCGAGAGGAAGTCTATTAATTTCATAGACCTAGAAAGTATGTCACTTCACCATCACTCCGTCTTTCGAAGGATACTCGTATGTTAGACAAAGCTTCCTAATCTTCATACATAGGTCCCTTTCTATGCTATGTACCGGGTATGTAAGAATGACACTCGGCCATATCTTGCAAAGTAATTGTCGTAAAGACTTAACGGTAAAAAAATTATATGTAAAGTACCCAAGGGAAAGTGTTGGAAATTATTGTTAAGTTTGCAAAATGGCCGCCAGGGGGCGCAATACCCATCTTAAATTTTAAAACCCTTTTTTGCAAAATATTCTTAAAATAAAAATAGTAGAATGCATTGCCATTTTAAAGCCGTGATAAACTCGATTCGTTGTTGTTAAATACTTTTGGCTCTTTGTCTCAGAGGAAACTGGTGGTGCGTGTTCGAACATTTTCGGAAATAAATGACAATAACTTGAAAATGGCTAAACGCGGTATCTTAATAAACTAGGAGTCGTTGAAAGGCGCTTTCCTTAGGGCGTTTTCTGACATAACCGCAAATAATCCAGATTTTGTCATAAAAACCAAGTGCAATTAGTGCATTTTTTACGAAATGCAGCCAAATGGTAGCATAATACGTCAGTGAAAACCGCATCTTGATATCTCTTACCTAACCTACAATATAAGTAAAAGAAATCAATGCTCGAAATAAAATCGGAAGACTTGTTGTTATTAAATCCTAATTATCCTTATTTCACCACAACTTATAATAATTTACTGCTAAAATACCAACATTATATTTAAAATCTCAATTATAATTATTATTCCGTCAATATAAGTGAATATTGCCCTTCTGTCCACGCAAAATTCGAACTTTTTAAAGAAACCAAATAGGCTAGCGGCAACAGTTAAATTATTATCGTTGCATTGAAAATAAGCAGCAGGATTCATATTTTTTTCAAATAAGGCCACCAAAATATCTTATACCGGGTGGCCAACTAAGAATGACCGGCTATATCTCAAAAACTAATAATTATCCTAGCGCTTTGGGTAAAAACGCTTAAGGAAAAACGCTGGAATTTACTTTTGAGATTATAAAATGCCGCTAGAGGGTGAAACAATTATAATCAACTGTAAAATTAAGATTTTCTTCGTATTGACTGTTTAACATGTATCGAAAATATCTGCATTTAAATTTTTACACATAACATCTCCTGATACTTTTTGTTTGCAGAGCGAAAACTAATATTTTCATTATTGATAATATTATTTTATTGTTGAAAATTTATTATTTTTTAAGTAAAATATTTAGTAAATAATAATATTTTTGTCAATGGTCAAGCCTACTTGGGTTAGTAAACAGATGACGTTGGCAGATATCATAAAGTCCGCGTGCGTTCAATGATTAAAGTTCGAATTTTCTGAAGACCAGATGCTTTATCGATATCAATCAATACCTTTTTTCCCTAAAAATAGCCAGTTTGTTATATTTTTATTCAGAATCGTGATAAAGTTTTAAAAACGTCGATGCATCGTTGCCATCCCTAATTATCATTGCATTGAAAATAAGCACGAAACATATCAAACACTTCTACAGGTGTAAAATTCATATTTTATTCCAAATAAGGCCCCATAAATATATCATACACTATAAATAACTGCATACTTAATATGATTGACATTTAGGTATCACCATTATAGTTTGCGATTTAGTTTTCTAAAGCATACTTGCTTTTTTTACAAGGTCGAATTTGTGTGGATACAAGGGCAATCAATATTCATATTGAATGAATATTAACTACTATAATTGAGATTTTAAAAAAATTGTTGGAATTTTAGCAGTAAAGTAATATATAATGTGGTAAACTAACGATAATTGGGATATAATATCACCGGGTCTACTGAAAAACTACCCCCAAAACCAGATTTTTTCCGAGTTTTGATTTCGTTTACTTATATTTTCTTTGACTGACATATTAAACTCTCATTTGGCTGCATTTTGTTTTAAAAAAGTGGTATCGTTGCAGTTAAATTTTTTCAGAAAATCTGACATTCTTGCAGTTATGTCAGAAAGCGCCCTCTAGCGGCTAGGTAAGAAATCGCAATCACCCCACTCAAGGCACAGTTGATATCCTAAGAAAAGCCATTTCCAACGACTATGTAATCTACTATCTTTAATTTAAGAAAATTTTGCGAAAAACGGGTTTTAAAATTTAAGAGGACTATTACGGTCCCTGGCTGGCATTTTGGAAACCTAAAAGTAATTTCCAACATGTTGTCTTAGCCGCTTTACTCATAATATTTTTTACCGCAAGTCTTTACGACGATTGCTTTTCGAGATATAGCCGAGTGCCATTCTTAGTTGGCCACACTGTACTCGCTGATACTCGATCACCTTAGCGATGCTTGTCAAATTGTTGGATATATTAGATTGTTTTAATTTGATCAAAAGTATTGCCCAGGTTAATATTTACTAATGGTAAGTGCCAGTTGAAGCCGATATTCATAGTTAAACGAATAGCAAAGTCAACGTATGCGGAATAGAGTGTGCTTAAGATAACATGGACGTATACTTCTAGATCTCAAGATATGAACCTTCTCTCCAAAATTGAGTGATGATGACTTATCATATTATAATGCATACTATATCGCATCCACAACCAATTAAAATTAATGTTGTGTCCGTGCCGAATAGTATATTAATTAAGATCTGTTGCGGACAATATTTTATCAACTCTCAAACTGAAAATTTATTGAACAGATGTTAACCCCTGGCAGGTCGTATAAAATATTTGGCAATATAACAAAGCGAATTAAATATCTGAATACAATTTAAATTATTATTACTATTATACATAAACTCATTCATGGCGAAAAAAAGCAGCTTGTATAACTGGCACAAAATACACAAGGTTGAATAGCCAGCACATTTGTGCCCAAATAAAACTGTACGCTTATTATTACGCAGTCATATCACACTCCGTACGTGGGAGCATAAAATAGCTGTGCCTGTATTTACAGCATCAAAGCTATTTTTTCTGTTCAACTTTATCTATCTCTATTGCATGATATTACCTGTTCTGAAAAATAGTAGAATTTATTTTTAATGAGTAAAGGGACTACATGTTGTATGAACGCTTTGTCCCGGGACACTGCTTGTCCTCTGAGACCGCCATTCTATCGGAAACCACTGGCAGCCTAAAGGGCTTATTATGCATATCCCAGTTAGGGTTACTTATTGCACGCACTATATTACTTTGAAAGGCTGGAAAAGCTTTGACACAATGCCCAGTTTCGGTAAAATCGTATAATCTGCTTTTTCATTCGCTGCAACATAGTCTACTGTATAAGATTCTTTATTATACAGATCTACCTCATGCAACGATCTCGAATAACCTTGTGCCCTAATAATTATTCTCAGTTAATTTCTGCTGAGTATTACCAAGTTCCACTTCCTTGATATAAACTTTACTTCAGTTTATTCTGTATCACTGTATAGTGTATCTAACCTATATATACAGGCTATGATAAAATTGGTAGAACTGCCTGCCTACTAAAAACTTTCCCATGCAGGTAGGTATAACGTATCGGAAACCACCCTCGTTTTAATCTGGTCTTTTGCTGATATTTCTTGTATTTGGCTCAATTATTGGCCTTATGGTCTGGCATGCATTTTGCCTCTGTTTTAATATGACTAGGCTTTCTTCCCATGGCGCCGCATTTCCTTGATCTTTTCTCGTACGTGATGAATTCGCACAAGCTATACTATTGGTGACTCCATTGATAGTTCTCATCTCTGAATCAGTTGTGACGAGTAGACGGTCATCCTGTGCATACCTGTGCATCCTGTGTTTGAGCCTTACTGGGGTCAGTTTGGGCTGGTTTGGGAGCTGGCCTTCCACGTCTGATATACCTATTGGTATGTATGATGGAGGACTTCTGGCTATAGAGTATCAACCTTGCTCTTTTCGATTTTGCTGGAAAACATGCATCTGCGTAACCATTAAACCTCGTTTATTGCCATTTTTGCATTTTGGTAGAAATATTATCTCGACTTGACGTCTTTTTATTTTTTATTTTGGTGGAAGCTATCTGAAATTCTTCTATACTAAAATTTCGGAACTCTTCTCTACAGTCAAATAATACAGAATCGTGATACGGAAAGAGGTGGTCTGCTACTTCTTTCAGTTATTAGGGGCATTTTAGGTCTGGGCGAGTAACACTCTGATATTTCTGGTATATTCATACTTTCTCTAAATTCCTTTCAGACCATGCTGTAATCTTTAAATAAGTTCTATCATGCGTTTTTGGTAATGCATGTTTGACAAACTTCAGCTATTTTAACAATCCCGTTTTTTATGCTTTTTGCATGTATTTTTGCTACTGTTCTCCTACGTTTCAAACACATCTTGCATTTTGGATTTCCCGACTATAGCAGTAGATTCAGTGTGAAGTATTTAGGCACATTCCCGATAAGACTGTTTTTTAATCCTTGCCCTTTGTGTGCGCATATTCCTAGTATCTTAAACACTTTAGGGCGTTCAACTAATTCACCCTTATTCGATATTATATTGTTCTTTTTTGCATTTAATCCTTATTTCGCCACTGTTGTCAGTTAATTGAAGTCTTACTTGAAGCGTTCTTCTGTTCGTCAGCAATCCTGTGCGTGCCAACCCTTTCAATAGGGTTGTCTTCTTTATATAATAGTACCTGCCTTGTTTTTTTCGAGTTTGCTGAAAATATGCTTCGATATACTCATAAATATTCGGTTGCTTCAGCACTTTGGTAGACATGTTAGCTCAACCTGATGTGTTATTGTTTTTAAATTGGTGGAGGCTATTTGGAGTTTTTCTATACTAGAATCTGGGAACCTAACGCTACTATCACAGTCAAATACCACAGGAATCTGAACAGGAAATAGGTTTGCTTCCTTCAACTTTATTGGGATATTTGATCTGGGCGGATAACCCAACATACCCTTCTGGACAATTTTGCAACCATTTCCAAAAATATGCAGTCTTCTTTTTCGCAGGTAGGTTTCCAGCTGGTTCGTTTGGCCTTCTTTATGGTATTTTCCATCAGCATTTTCTTACGTTCTCTAAATTCTTTCAACATGATCAAGAGGATGCTATTTTCGTCGGGTAAGTTCCTTCTAGTGAACATTCGTTTTCATTTTCATTTAATGCATTTTTGACAAAGTTCAGGTAATGCATGCATCTTAATTGTTTGCTCTTTGTACATACACCAGTCATCATTCCTATTTACAGCAGAACAGTATGGAGTATTTGGGCACTTACTTACATTACGTTCTTCTTTACTACACTTCTAACAAAACAGCAGTCTGGTTTTTCATACTTTGCCTTTGCGTGCGCGTAGTTCCACCGTCTAATGCAATTTTTACCCTTCATTGTTCTTTTTCCTAAAAAATTCGTCCACTGTCGTCACTTCATCGAAGTTCTTTGTCTGAAGTATCTTCTTGTTTATCAGCTGTATTATATGCTTGAATTTCTCTGCAGCTTTTGAAATAATTTTCAGAATTATTCTCAATATATACTTCTCGATCAATGTGAGAAATAAATGAGAGGTATTAAACTACTATATTAAGCGTAAATTTATATATATTAAATGACAAATGACGTTATCTTAATTAAGGAAGGGTTAAAATAAAATACTATTTATTGGTGTCGGAAAGTTCTAAACGAATTTATAATTAGGTAAACTTTTCGCCAGACTTTTAGGTCTTACCTCCTTGATATACATGCCAAAGAGACGTGCTATAAATATTAACAGCACTCAATTTATAAAATGTTAATTATTTTCAAATTCTGCCTTGATGTTCGCTTTTTCCAATAATATAAAATTTCCGCTCTACTTCGCTTATTTCAAGCTGTCTACAATTTTTTTTCTGTTTAAAAAGAATTCAGTCGAACTAAATATATTATATTTTCAGAAGCGTAGTTTTTACATACTGCTGCTGAAAGAATCATGTTCTTCTGTTTGTAGTCAATGTTTTTAGCCACGCAAATAGTGAGAGAAAACTTGTTGCCACGAGGCAGATACACAAGAATTATTGTCCTCTAAGAATTACAAAAATAGTACCGATAGAGCAATTATATATAGTATTCCTAGCTCTTTTTATGGTCGTGGGTATGTAAATATTTGTAAATGTGGAAATGTCATCTAAGTCTGAGTTAAATAGTATATTGTGTAACTAGGAGGAAAAGCAAAACATTCCTGGACGACTGTGATAGTTGCTGGACGAGGCGCAGCCGAGGCCAGCAACATAGGAGTCTAGGAATGTGCTTTTCCTACGAGTTGCACATACTATTTTTTATCCGATCGAAATTAATTAGAATACGTACTTATATAAATAGAGCCAAATATTACTCTAAATAAAAACGGTGTTTTAAA
>MU181922.1:1180536-1213440 GCA_016904865.1 Pissodes strobi | reverse complement strand
GACGTCATTCAAAGAAGAAAAACAAATCAGCTCACCTGACAAAAAACTGTACTAAATCACGTTAAGGAATGGGTTTCAGGCACCAAACAACCGACTAACTAGATCAGTTGCAATACATAAATAGAAATCGCCAATTCGAGATAACTAGTAGGACTAAGAGTTATAGAAGCATTCCATCAATCACAGATTTTAAACGTATTTTCAGCTAAGTGTAAGTATTCTAAAGTTAACGTACTAGTTGAACAAAGCTAACGAACAGTGAGGAGCTCGAGTTTGTACGCGGCAACAAAAAAAAAAACAAAATTATAGTTTCCTTACGATGGAATTTTGATTGCAAAAGTTCGTGAAAGGGAAAAATGAAAATTAAAGAACATTTCTAAGTCTACTAGTCCGTGATATTAATATTAGTACTCTAACTTACAGGAATTTAAAGTAAACAACCGGGTAAATTTGAGAATAAAAGAAGTATAACTTAAAAACGTTACTGAATCGGTCAATTAAATATTAAATGTTCAATCCAGATTCGGACCGGTTCTAGGTTAAAAGAAATTAACTAGATTTTGAGATTCTATTCAAAATCAGGCCTGTCTTGTGCTTATTGGCCAGTAATTTAAGGTTCAATTAAAAGTAAAAAAAGGACAAGATAAATAGATGGTTTGGCCTCCCGAAAGAGATTTACCTTAGTTAAGTAAAAGAAAAGTTAAATTTCGTTTATTGAGAAGAGCAAAAAAATTTTAGGTTCGAAAGCTAATTATCCCGCGGAACCAGCAGAAAAACTTGCCTAGTCAGTAGTAGCCAAAAAAAAGGAAGGGAAAACCCGTCCGTAGAATCATGTGAACATCAATACATTTAAGGTTTCGCCTATAACTAATAATCGAAAAACATTGACAAGCAAAACAATTGAAATAGAATATTAAGGAAAAATCAGAGATAAAAAAAATCAATCTTTTACCTGTGAAAGGATCTGTTATTTGCTTAACGCTGGAACCGCTAGACTGCCTCAAACGATAAACGAGAAGGCTTCTGTATGGAAAATTAAAAAAATAATTAATTTGAGACCTTTCACACGACTCCCCATAAGTGGACGTCATTCAAAGAAGAAAAACAAATCAGCTCACCTGACAAAAAACAATACTAAATCACGTTAAGGAATGGGTTTCAGGCACCAAACAACCAACTAACTAGATACATGTAAGGCCTGAAACTCCAAACGAGCCTGGTGGAAAATCCCACAAAAGAATAATTTACAAAAACTTCCAGCTCGACACCAGACTGCTGTTGCTAACGATTCACCGGCGTGTAGTAAGCTTCGCGAAATTTGCAAAAACCAACGTGAATCCAAAAAAAAACTACCTGCAAAATCCCACTTCGAGAGTTTCAACTGACCAATCATTCGACAACACGTAGGTCACATGCCACTCAATCAATTTTCTAACCGATTTTGAAAATAAAAGGTCAGAACTTTTTAATCGGCTTAGCCAAGAGGAAATACTTATTCGAGCAGACATTTATTAAAAAGCATGTGCTAAAACCTCGGCTAAAACGCTTCCCCAGAAACCCGCGTTGTCAAAAGATCCTCGAATAACAACGCCATGTTCCAAAAATCGGTACGTCTCAATAACGCTAACTTGTGATTTGAACCAAAATCGAAATTATGCGGAAGGAGAAAACGAACCATTATCGATTCTAAGATTCAGGGAGACGATAACTGCAATTCACACTAATATATAGGTATAATTTCGTCCGCATCTATAACTAATGCACCATTTTGTCAATAAGATTAATATTAAATCTTGACATTCCGGCAACTGAATACAAAATGAAAATTTGTCCCGTTACGACTTTTTCGATAACATTTTGTCTTTTACTTATTTTTCAAAAAACGCTATCATAATCCTTATTAAATATTTGTTAATCGCCATTTTTGTTACCCTGCTTTATTTCCAGCAGGAATTGAACTTATGTCTAACAATAGCTGATCTGTGTTTACGTAGTCTTTGTATCCTCGAGATGGATCCGCAAGCACCTACTTTACTGTGTTCAAACACTTAAATTTAATCGATATTTGATCCATGTTGCCATAAAATATTTTACCAAATATATCGAAAAGACAGCAGCAGCCAAATAATCATACAGAAATCGCCTACATTTCACAACTGAGCGTATAATATTTTTTTTAAATACTAATACTTTGCACACTGTGCTTAAATATAATTGGACAGGAAATCTAGTGTCGACACGGTATTAGGAAAACAAATTCAAAATATAATTCTCGATAACTGAAGACCGCTGCGTATAGCAACCTGCAAATTTTACCAAATTTGTTGTGCATTTTTACACGAGAAACTTTTACACTGCATTGACGCATTTTACGGTTTACCAAAGGGGCTTATTTACAGAACTACCTACTTTTTACCAGCACCGCCTGCTTGGCAGCTATAAATATTTAACAATCGGATGATGTAGAAAATGTTATAACAACATTGTTCATTTTATCCACGAATGCTAATGACTTATATTAAATTAAAAAATATAACAAAAGGAGGACAAATCTGCTGGCAAGTTTCCTTAGAGTCCATCTTAAGCGGGTTTATTAAGTTTTTAAAAATTATTTCTCTTGGCACATACTACATACATACCTATCCTCTTCATTAGCTGCCCAAGCGATTGTAATCGCAGGCCTACACTCGCACTATTCAATTCTATAAATAATAAGCATATAATTGTTCACAGGTTTTGCCTTAAATAATTGGAACGAGCAACGAACCATTATTTATCGCTGAAAAAAATAAATCTCTATGTATGCGGTCATGCAATATGTAAAAAAACGGATTAGTATTTACCGCAGTAATTTTTTAGTCTGCCCGTTTGATGATTCTCTCTTGTGACACAGTCGTTTTTATCATTCTGCAAATATTTTTTAACAAAACATAAATGTTTAAATGGAAAATGTTTCGGCATATCGAAGCAGATTCAAGAGAGGAAAATGAATAAAATGTTGGTCAATCACAACGTTTACCCAGAAATCTGTTTTTTACATTTGCCGTTTATTTTTACCGCTTATAAATAGATGAATTCGAGCGTGATAGATAATAAAATTTGTTTATATATTTTATTAATTTTTCAGTATATGTCATAAATTTTTAATTTTTAAACTATCTGTCTCTCATAGAATGTGAATAATATATAACGGTATGTTCTACGCCTTAAAATCCTTAAATAAAAATTTTGCCCTTCCAATTCATTATTTAGTTTTGGTTAATTTTCTGAAGTAATTGTACAAGAAAATTAAACATCAAATTTAAAGATTCCAGTTACATTTGCTAAACAAAATTTACATTTTCCACTTAAACATTCTGAGTTTTATGTGCAATTTAAGTTTGGAATTTTAACTTAAATAAGCCAGTTGAATTTTCTTATTTGCCCGGGCAGGGTGTTCAGCACTTGTCGGCAAAAGTTTCGTTGGTTTAAAGTTGTAGTAAATTTTGTTTAAAGATAAATTTCCCGTCGGATTTTAATTAGTTTCTTCTTATCTTATATTAATAGTGATGATTTAGGTGTGTTTGCATCTACTCGAAATTACGGCTGTTAAATCTAGAGAAATATTTATTTAAAAGCAAGATTTTTAAACCACTCCTCGGATTGTATAAAAAATTGTTCATATTTTCTCAGGAAATGTAGTGCGGTTCTCAGTTGTTATTGAAAAACAAATTTTTCTTAAATTGGAAATGTTTAAAGCATTACATAAGATGCTTAAATCTATTTCAATTTTCCTCGCTTTCAGAATTTTCTATATAAATTTATATATTTTCTGGAGGTTATTTCCTCTTATTATCATACTTTAAATTATTCTAACTTTGACACTCTTTCCAGCAAGCGAAATTTAATCCCCCTGAGTCGTTAATGCTAAAATCAGTTTCGAACATCTTGTTACATAATCCTAAATTAAAAGCTTTTTTAATAAATATAGATCCAATATGAATATATAAAAAAATCACGAAAAATTTATTTGTTTGTAAAAAGCTGGAGATCTCTCCCAACATCACGTTGGAAGTGACCTTTCTTGTGGCTAAGAAAAACGTCAAGTATCTGGGTGTTTGGTTGGAATCCAAACTGACCTTTCAGGAACACATTCGGCTCAAGACCGTGGCGCTAAGTGCGTCAGGTGACGTGATGGTCCCTGAGATAGACTTCCACGAGGGGCTAAACTTCCTCTTCCCTACGAAGGAGGATTGACTGTTAGGCTCCATGTCAGTGCAAAGCGGATTTTCTTTTGCTTCGACAGCAGAGCCGCACTCAAGGCGCTCCTTGTAGGAGCTAGTTGATTGAACTTGCAAAGCACAAAAAGGTTACGCTGGTCCAAGATTGGTAGAGGATAGGTTGTGGCCATGGCGGGGAATACGTAAGAGGAGATTGGCTACGTCATCTTTGTGCTGTGGCGCGTCGTTGGTCATCAAGATTCATATAAAGCTTGGGCGGTCGTAGTGTTTTAATCGTGTTTTGGTGGATTTGTATCATTAAATCGTATATTTGGTGGATTTTTTGTGCGTTTTATAGATATACTTAATTTAATACAAATTTAGAAGTTTTTTAAATGGAGCACTATTTTTTTTTTTATTATGAAACTGAAAATGAATTTTCCTTTAAGAAACACTGTTCAAAATTTTAAAAAAAATCAAAGATGTACCAGAGGATCTAATAAAAGCATTTGTCCGCCAAAGGGTATTTTTAAGGATATAGTATATTGTGCAACAAGTGCTGAAAATAAGACACGAATGAGACAGTTTGGTGACACGAGCCATAGGCGAATGTCATAAAGTCTCATGAGTGTGAAAAGTCTTTTCAGCACGTGTAGCACAATATACTTTTTGTACGACTGCTAGATACAGGGAGCCCCACTGGGCGTGTGGTAGAAAATTACATATTATATGGGAAATTTTTTATTATTGATTTATCAGAAAGTTTTATTCCTAATGAAAGAACCTACGTGAGTAAGAGAGTCTCGCTAAACTATAAGTAGGGGCGCAGTCCTAAAGCGTGGCCACCGGTGTGGGGTCCCTATTTTCCAAATATTTTGAAAAAGGGGCTCCGGGGGCGAAGCCCTTAAATGAGGCCCCAGGGGGGGAGGCGAAACCCTAGAATGAGGCATCAGGTACGGGAGTCCCATTTTTTACAGATTTAAGAACGGAGTCCCCGGGGGCGAAGCCCTAAAATTGGGCCCCAAGCCTTAAAAGGAGGCCCCTAGTATGAGAGTACCATTTTCTACAGTTTTGCAAAAAGGGGCTCCTGGGGGGTGAAGCCCTAAAATTGGGCCTCCTTTTTAGAGATCTGGGAATGAGACCTCTGAGGGCGAAGCTCTAAAACGGAGACGAAGCCCTTTAATCTAAATACCCGAATAAGCGTATGAAATATCCAGTTTTCACGAGCAGTTGTTAGGGCGTTTTTGTCTATTTTCAGGGCAGTCGCAGAAAAAATATTTAAACAACCTCAAGCAAGAGGCTAGTTTGAAAAGAGCACAGTCAGAAGATCCTTCTGATATCCAAAGAAAAGTTCTTAAAAAAATGAGAAAGACGACCACTTATAGTGTTAATTATTTAATTTTATTTTTTACCCTTACGAGCAATATCATACCTATTATTTTATACTACTTTTTAGTCAGTTTTCAAAACGTGGTATAATTTTAAGTAAATATTTTCTGCTTTTTAGCCTCACGTCTGTAAATTATTATTTATTCCCTTTTTTTCTTTTTATATATCAACCCCCTCTCAGCTGGACCCCAGCTTAGATTTTCTCTCTAAAATTAGGAAATACTTACAGGAACTGAAATATGAAAACTGCATATTCGTAGCTAGCAGCTTTGATTCAACGACTCCCCCAACGACGTTAGTTTTTACCTTAAAATTGGGAAATATTTAACTTTGGTTAAAAAGTTGTGAATTTGCATCAATATATCAACCACCTCTCATCGACCCCCCACCAACGCATTTTTTAAATAATATTGTATTGTCACCCAACCTAAGTAAATGTACCGAATTTCATTAAAATCGGTTAATGGGAAATTATGTTAAGATCGATTGTAAGATTTGTGGACAGACGGACGCGAAAGCGAGCTAATATAATAATAAAGCAAAAACGTGGTAAAAATCAGTTTCAATTAGTGTTATGGGCCTGAAGTAACTGAGTAACTAATTTTTCATAATTATAAGTAAAAAAGCGTTAAAAAAGTAAACTAATTCACTTTATCAAAGACAGCTCGAATGTCTAATGCACACTCGCTGCACAATGATGACGTCACACTAGTCGGGATCATCCGATCAAGGCAACCTAGCCTCAACTAATCTTGACGCTGGTCTGGGTACCGGAACACTCGGGTGTACCGGGGAACGAGGCAACTGACGCCTTAGTCAGAGAAGGCTTCGTATCTAGATACTTAGGGCCTGATTCCTGTGTACGGATTGCCCCGCGTTTGCATGGGTAAAATTCAGGATCTTGGCGCGACGCTGATCGAGCCAGATTCAGCGCGCTGAAGGTGATGCGGGCTTTCTCAAGGTAGACCGGCATCGTTGAGGTCTTTAATGCGGGGTGGGGGCACAACGGGTCCAATTGGTGGAATAACTGCAAGATCCGCTAGGGGCCACTCCTTCTGATACTGCTACTGCCTAATCCCTCATCTGCCACGGATTGTTCCATACTCTGTAATCCTATAACCCAATTATATTGATTGAAGGGTAGTTATATAGGATCGAACAATTATAACTAATTTCGTATGCATGTATTTTGAGCACGTTCGCAAGTAGTTCTAAATATTTTATTTTTGATTCACTTAAAATGTCGGGTTCCACTGTTTCAGGTGTAAAAACTATGATTTATTTCAGATGCTCAGTTACTTATTATGATTGATGCTAAGTGAAATAGTTTTCTCGTCAAAAATGTTAAGTTTAGCATCACTTTAGAACAGCTGAAGAATCACATCTTGGGCACATTTAGTAAAATTCAATATAGCCCATAATATAACTACCATTAATAGTTGTTCTGTCTATATCTATTTATCGAATAAACCTGCATTCGAAGTTATTCAATTATTAAAAATCATACATACGGAAGGAGGGAAAATGGTATTATCGCCTTTGAAATTGGAACAATCACGGATGCATTAAATTTATTAAAAATCCTCCCACATTTGAAAATAATATCTATCTTATAAATCAATATTAATATAAATGGGAAATTGGTCAACTCTTAATAACATCCACCGAAATATTTTGATTTGAAAAATGTAGTATTTGAAATTTAACGCCACTTATCGATGAAAGAAAATATTGGAATATTTTTTTATGTTTATACCTTTTTCAGGTAGTTTCTGACTATCTTTGAAAGTAATTTGTTCTTGTTGATTATGCGTGAAGCAGAAGAACGAATTCCGTCAAAATGATTTTGTGTAATAATCTAATTCATCTAATCTGACAGACAATAATAAAATTGAATAGATAAAATATGTTTATTGTAGGATTTAAAAAATATATGAATAAGGTAATAAGTGTCTCAGCAAATTTTGCAGTCAAAGAATGGTGGATCGAACAGTTTCGATACAATTTCAACAAATTAAACAACTTTCGTGTATTTTAGGTGTTACAGTCTTACAAACTCATCCAATTTAGATTTAACACCAATCTATGTCGACAGTTAAGGATTTTAAATTATATATCGCAGGAAAAGCCTTTTTTTAACTTTTATTGAAGGTAATAAGAACTTCTAATTACTTAGTAAATCAAGTTAGAGGCACGTAATGAAGCACTTTACCTATATTTATTTATCGCAAATGAAATGAAAAATATATTATTTTATAATTCTAACGGATAAGGTATAACAATTTTTAGATTTAGCAAAGAAGAGTTGACCATATTTTGCAATAAAAATTATATTATATTTTTTCTCCATGCACGTCGCTGATGGAAATATAAAAATCTCACAGAACTCGAACTATGCTAGACTGTAGAAACATATCAATCTCTACGCACAGGAAAAAAATATTTAGGGATACCAAGGGGTGTCGTTAGGGGGCTAGTCGGTCTCGACTGAAGGCCGTTATTTACAGTGAAAAGTTGACTTACAAGCTTTTGTCATCCTAAGAAAAGGAAGATTTGATATATTTAACTTCATTTACGAATCTCCTTCGAAATGGTATTTGTCCTCTTCACTAGAAAAAGGAAGCTGGAAAGGTCCTTCACTAAACGGTGAAGTGATTCTTTTTTCCAGTTAGGTAAAATATTTTACTTTGAATAAATCGCTCAATTATTGTAACTCCCATCAAGAAAAAAATAATCAAAAAGTGAGGTTATATCTCTGGACCGCCGATTTGTAGAAAAACTTGCAGAAAAACTTCAAAGCAAATTTATTAACTGTAACTTATAGTTATCAAACCAAATACATCGTTTGGATCTGTAGTCTGGTTGCAAAAAGCAAAAAATAGGTTGCCATACTCAGCGCACTACATAGACATTCACAAGACACCATGCTATAGATGATCAATAAGGTACTTTTAAAGCTGCCTCCTCTCCACATGTACCTGGTTAAGGAGGTTGAAGAGGCCAACTATAGGGTACAACAAATGGCTGCTAGCATACCACTGACATGCCACAGTGCCCCAATAATGCCCTCAGATAGCAAGATAATCAACTAACATTTGCTTTATTTTGAATATTCTGAAAGTGAGAGAGACGGTTGAAATTAAGCTGAACGACTCCGGATTGACAACTGCTAGTTTACAATTAACTTCGAACTTAGTAGGGAGTATTTGGAAAATTAACTAAAACTATCGGTCAGTTTAGGCGTTTATGCTACTCTTGGAAATATATGACATTGAACATTGTGTAAGGGAGCTGGAAGATCGCCACCTCACTCGAATGTCAGTCAAAGTATCTTCAGATAATCAAGCAGCTCTTAGATCACTTAAATGGTATAAAATTGGGAAAGGGTCTCTTCAGGCTGGGTGAACGTAATAGAGAATGACCCTAATCTGGAGACATGGACATATTCGTTTGGAGGGAATGATTATGCCAGGAGAGGAGTATATACAATATTTGAGGTTCGTCATATTGTGTTACACGACAAGACACATAATCACGGCCTACGCAGAGGAGCCACCAGTCAAACATTGACTGAGACTACCAATGGCATGCAATATTTGGAAAAAGACGGTAATTTTACATAGACGGAAAAAACCAGGAATTCGACGGGAAAATCAAGTTTAAACCGTGAATTTTGAGTGAGCAGATATTGCTCACATTTGTCGACTGCATAACCTATTTGAGATTGACCTCTGCTTCCATTTATATATAAAGATCTATTATCTATTTTAAATGACCCAATGAGGCTTTATGTTACAGAAGAAGTCCTCCAAAGAAAGCACTCCTATTTTTTAAATAGATGTTTTATTAAAAAGATAATAATTGGTTATTTTATCATCTTAAAAGAGTCCCAAATATTTATCTAGAATGTGCGATTAGAGCAGCTATCAAAAAATGCACTGGAATGAAGGATAAAGAAATGTTGGTCTTTCGCCAAGGTTGTCGAAACTGTTTGATGCATACAGTTTTCATACTTTTGGGAAAATGTCCATTAGCATACAAGTTAACCGACGCAACAAGTTTCCGTAATCCCAGTAAAACTGACAGCGAACCAAAGAAATCTGTGTAACTGATGTCTAAGTCATTTGAAATTCGCTAACAAATGCAGTGCCACCATATTGCAAGAAATAGATCATTATACATTCCTACTGATCAATGAAACATTACTCCAGATGTGAAAAGAGTAGATGATTTTTAAATCGGGGTCATCCAAAATGGTGTTTAAAGAAGGTGGTCCAACTTCTAACAATTTCTCACGGAAACGCAACTGCAGAAAGGATATTTTCTGTCAATAGAGAGACTTTGGTTGAGAATTCAAGTAAAGGCACACTTATTAGAGTACGATCCGCTAGAAAAAATTGGCAAGATGCAAGATATAGACATTACAAAATCAATGATGGATGCTCTCCATAAGAAATATATAATATTACGCAGCACAAACAGGAAACAAACCAAAAGAGTTGGAAAGACCCTTGAGAAAAGTAGAAAAAAGGAACCTTCATATCGCCACCTTAGGGCAACAACTAGGTAACTTTAAATACATAGTTTTGAGAAAATCGACTTTAAAGATTCAAAACGCAAAAAAAAATTAGACCTGTTAAGTAATTAAAAATATTTTTTCTACAACCGCGCGCAAAATAACTAAATACTAAATTCAAATGAAATCGCAAAATCGACGAATGCCGTGGATCCTTACTTTGCGCTCTAGCGCGAACATGGAACAGGAAATTCTCACTTTTTCCGTCTAGTGTGCTGAATGGTCATGGAAACCAAAGATAAACAAATGACAGTCGTGCGTTTGTTACAGTTTGTTGCTGGCACTCCTGTTCTAAATATGCTCGAACCCGAACATAATATGTCAAAACTGACAGTCATTTGCAAATTTCAGTATTGAGAAAAATGTGGATTTAATTTTAAAAAATGGGGCTGTAGAAAAAGTTCTGTGTGTTTTTCGTGCGCAAAGTAAGATTGCCGTTTTCGAAAGATTACTGCGCTCCGCTACGCGTCGCGCCGTAACATTCTTTCTCAAGCGGCAATCCGTTACTTTGCGCTCTAAATACACAAATAACTATTTCATCAAACGTCAGTAAATCCGTCATTACTAAACTGTGTAGGCGGCCGTGAAGTTTCGTTTTTCCTCCGCCGGAGCTTTACTTTTCACTTTTCCGCCGGCGGAGGTAAAAGTGTTGTCATAGCAACATATATACAGTACAAACAGACAACAAAATAAGCGTCATCAACTCAAGATTTATTAAACTACAATTTGTATTTATCACTCAATTTGTGACTGCATTTCAAAAAATCACTAATTTAGGAACAAATTGGTTATTATTTAATCAAACTTCAGTAACAGCTTATCAATACGGAATTAAAACGCAAACGGAGACCCAATCTTAAAAAAATAATTATTGTTGACTGTGTCCACTGACAGCTTTATTTCACATTACTATAGCAACAACTTGTGCCTATTCACTGACACCGGTCTAAGCCGCCTTGCGAACCCACTTATCTTTAATAATAATTAGATATTATTACTATCAAAAAGAGATGTTTTTGCATTAATTTGTCGACATTTGAAGAAAAAACAGCATATTTTATTTGGAGGAAAAGTTACTTTTCCTCCATATAAAATAATATACTATTTTTATCTATACAGATATGTTGCATATCAAATTATGATTTGTTAATTTTGGAGACAATTAGGTTTTATATATTTGCAGAATTTGATCAAAACCTTGAGATATCTAGTTGTTGCTGAACATTTAGTCAAAAAAATTAAGTTATCTACATATTTATAATCACTAGCAATTAAACGCAAATCACCTACTAATACAACTTCCCATCAAAATCATCTTTAGAATTAATAATTAATGGCACTATTTCGGCCAACTCACCAGCTTTCATCTTCCTTTCTAAACATTAATTTTCGGTCTGCATAAGTTTTCCAGTCAAGATTTTGATTATGTCTAACATCGTGAACCAAATAAGGTTTATCACGCTCGCTGGGCATGCTATAGTTTTTCAGTCTGCAGGCCAATTTGCTGCCCAACTCTTTCTAGTTCCATAGATATAGCAGAATGCATGGAATCGTATTCCATGTCACTATGACAAAGAAAAAGACATTTTGGTTCGATGGAATTTCTTCAACCACAGTTAAACACATAGCTGCCACATATTTCTTGAGATTTTGTTTGTTTGGCAGCTGTCGATCAAAAAGTTTTAAAATTAAAAAAGTAACTTTTTTATTTATTTTTTTTGTTTACTCACCTTCTTGTTCTATGTACATAAATAAATGTTTCAAAATTTAACACCAAAAGTGTAGTAAATTCACAGAAACTCAACTGGCAAAATATAAAAACCGACCGGGAAAAACCGTGAACTAGATGTTGAAACAAGCGTTGCATAAATTTGTGTCTCGCCGCTGTGGTGAGCCTTATCCCCGAACTGCGCTCGACAATGTTGTTTACACATTTTTTCACTTTACGCGTTTGTATAACACTTTTCGACAAATACTGGAATGTGAGAGGTTGGTTAACGTCTCTAGAACGCAAATTGATTGGTTCGACGCCATTTTTTTATTGGATTGGGTAGTTTTATGGCATGCCTTCGGTTAGCTTTAGTTGGTTTGGCCCGGCAGCGAGCGGAGGGTATTGTATGAAGTGAAAATGTAAAAATACAAATGTAAACATGAAGCTGTATGTAGTGCCATAAACTGTGCCGTTCGGCAAGAGTCGGGATCAGGCCCCCACAGCGGCGAGACACTAGTTTGCATAAGTGGGTGGGATTTCATTTACTTAATTTGTTAACATGATTAAGTTGTTGTTAAAGTTACCTTTGTTATAAGAGAAGCATTTTAATCATGGTAAACTAACTTATCGAATGCTATGCATATTAAGTTGCCTATCATTTTTATCGCAGTATTAAACCATCCCCTACCTTTGAATTCAATTACTTAATGTTACGACACCTGAGATTATTTTCGTGGCAATAATTATTATTGTTTTATTATATTCTTCTCAACGCTGAACAGCTTTTATTAGAGCATCCCATATTTGAAAAGCACACACAGTCCCTTATTAGAGCTTAGCAAAATTTATATCAAGTTGTTTTGTATTCGTATAACTGGTACTTAAATTTTTATTTCTTTTTCAGGTAAGCTCTCAGTAGCCCTACTACTTACTTTATTTAGAAGGTCTTTGGTAAGTAGAGAACGGTTTTCAACTTACAATAAACTAATTCATATTTAGGATATTTCATTAATATAAGAACTATATATCGATTTGAGACTAACGAGTATAAACTAAACTACATTCCCAATATAAATGTTGGCCTATATTTTGAGTGATACTTGGCTTTTTTATTGTTAAACAAAATAATTGACATGACCGCATCTCAGAAAATAAATATATCAAGCACAAATGTTAACATATACGGGTCAATTAAATTTTGTCACAAAACTAAAAATAGTGCGGCAAGCACCAGCAACTCCATGATTCTAGAGAATAGTATTTTTATAAGCTACATTTAAGAGTTATATTTAATTACTATTTCAGTTTTGAAATTACGTTTTTTCGGCCATTATTTTACATTGTTAACCACTGAAAATAGATTTAAATCTTTTTTATTATAATATTAGCAACGCGCTTGCTAAAATTACAAAACTTAATATTTAGTTAACTCAAATCAATCCTGTTCTTCCAGATCATCGTTGCTTTTCTGCACAACTTTTTCTTTTATACCAGGATTTTTCAATAGGAACTCCATTTTTATGATCTCTAGAGAGTTTTCGATATAAGTATAAAGCAATATCCTCTGTGCTGCTTAAGCATTTTTATATCGGTCCTATAGAGATTCTGCTAAATACGGATTAATTTATGAAACCAATAATCCGTATACTCAGTAGCCATTGGTAACTCTAGGAGCTCAACATTTTTATTAGGTGAGGCATCAAGAGTGCTTTTTTTCGCAGGAAATCAACAATATTTAAAATTTCTGAAAGTAAAGAGAAATCGTTGATCAATCGTGTAAAAATACACGAACTTGGGCGCTTACAAAAATATGTAAGCTGGTAATTTCATCGATAGAGCCTTCACAAATTTTAAAAACTCTTGAAAGAATAGCTTTTGTATCCGGAATGCTGATTTTAGCAAATGAAAGCGAGTATTCCAATTTATTCACCTGCTCATTCTTCTCTGCGACGGGCTTCAAAATGGCTCACACTATTTTCTTTCGGGATTACTCGAAATGTCTTAGGTTTGTAGCTAGTTATATTTTTAAGATGCTAGGACGCGGATGCTAGTAAATTTACTAATATCCACATACCTAATGCCTAATGCATAAAGTATGTTTGCATGAATTGAGTTGGTAGCATAAAATGAGAGAACTTCGACGAGTTTTGAGCTTGAGCATATTTGTCACTTCACACCACGGGAACCTTCGCTCATATGCCGTCATAGCAATTATTAATGCCCTGGCTCTATCACGAAATTCTTATTTTCTCTCGTATTACGGGAGTCATCAGTGGTGGGGAACTGTATCCCCACCTCCTCGGATACCCAAAAATATTCGAAAAAATGGGAAAAAAATGAATAAAACATATTGTTCGGAAAGTTAATAAAATTTATTATAAAACGAAATAAGAAAAAAAAATTAATAAAAAAAAAGAAAAAGATAGAGAAACGCGGCTTTCGGCGAAAAAACTGGCGAAGAAGTTCAGCTACGAGGTCGGGAATGGCAAAAATGGGAAGGTAAAAAATGCTTTATGAAAAAAAAAATTTTTTAATGGGAAAAAATTGAAAACAACGTAAAAAGATGTTTGGAAAATTAATAAAAGTATAATAAAAAATCAAGCATAAGAAAAAAATTAATAAAAAAAGGAAGCCAAAAGATTGTTCAGAAAGTTAATGAAAGTATTATAAAACCGAATGGGAAAAAATAACAAAAAAAAAATAAAATGGAAGTTAATAAAGAAAGAATGGAAGTTAATAAAGTAGTAACGAAATAAAGAAAAAAAAAAGTGTTCTTATCCCAAACAAAAAGGAAAAATTAAACAACACTAAGGAATAAGTGAGAGATCAATATCAGTAATAACATACCTAATAATATTTATAAAAATTATAATTATTATGATTATTTGTCTAATAAAGAGAAATAATGTCAGAAATAGAAACTAATCAACACATTAATCAATCAATAACCTGAAAAAAATAAAATTTAGATTAGAAATATCGAGGTAAATCGAAGTTTCCCCATTTTACGGTACTCGAGGAAATATCCTAAAGATAATTTTTTTGGCATTTTTTTGCATCAAGTCTGAAAAGACGCTCGTTTAGCCACTTTGCGAAAGGCACTTTTGAAAGTCCAGCTCGCATAATCTTTGAGTTGGCTGTCACCTTTGCCAGTTTATACACTAATGTGTTGCGTTCACACTGCGTGTACCCTTTCTGTGATCTATAACTTTTAGGGGCCCGTAGTGCTTCTGTATTATCCTTGTTTTCGATACTATTGCGGACTCGCAATTTCTTTTGCGGCTATGGATATGCCAACCAGTTCACTCTAAACTATAAGTACAGGGTGTCCGGTTATAAATGTAACCCCCCTTTAACTTTTTTATTTACCCTCGTATAAAAAAATGTTAAGTACAAAAGTTGTAAGGATCTTCATATAGTCTTCTGCGGTGTTACTAGAAAAACAATTGAACATCGAAATTCTACTGTGCAAATTAAATTAATGTTTTTTTAAATAGGACACCCTGTATATTCTTCCGGATATCGGTAGAGCTCTTTAAGACGAGTTCAGTAATATAAGGTTTGTTGTGTCTAGCTATAATAGTTACCACGTAAATTGCAAGAATGTCTGCTATCTGATTATTACTGAACCCCTCTCCTAAATTCTTTATTTGGTGAGCTATAAAAAAAATGTTCTATACAAAAGTTGTAGGTTCCTTCAGAAAATTTTCTGCGGTGTTACTACAAAAGCAATTGAACATCAGAAAAGCTTCTGAAGGAAGAATTTTTTTCTAGCTCACCAAATAAATAATTTAGGAGGGGGGTTCAGTAATAATCAGATACCCGACATTCTTGCAATTTACGTGGTAACTATTATAGCTAGACCCAACAAACCTTATATTACTGAACTCGTCTTAAAGAGCTCTACCGATATCCGGAAGAATATACAGGGTGTCCCATTTAAAAAAAACATTAACTTAATCTGTACAGTAGAATTTCGATCTTCAAAAGTTTTTCTAGTAACGCCGCAGAAAACTGTATGAAAATCCTTGCAATTTTTCTATTTAACATTTTCTTATACGAGGGCAAATAAAAAAGTTAAAAGGGGGTTACATTTATAACCGGACACCCTGTACATGTTTATCGATTAGTCACTTGAACTTCAGCCAAAATTGCCCAGATGCATTTCACAATCGGCTTCTTCTTGGATTTTGAGCCGCATCTACGTAGATGCAGTTTCGGTTCACTCGCTTGGTTTTGATTGTATTGCATAGAACTTGTCAAAGATAAACACAAACGGTGTGCTGTCTGCACTGGCATGCAGTTCTGGCACCTGTTCAAGAGTCCCTCCCCACAGGCGGCGTCTAGTCACTTACATTTTATGCTGGGTTGTACCTCAACAGCTCTAAGCCTGAATAGTGTCATTAAAACCACCTCCTTCAGATAGATGTCTAGGGGTGGTAAACGCAAGATTTCTTCCAGAGCTCTGGTTCATGCCGCATGGCGCGCGTTATGGATAGACAGGCCACTCTTTGTAATTGACTGAGCCTCCTTATTTGTAACACGGCATGTTAAAAATCGAACCATTAATAGGAGTGGAACACCCCTGAGTGTTGAGTATTGCGATAATTTTTTCAAAGGTAGTTTTATCGAACGCAACCTCAAGGTCAATAAATATATCCAGCATGGCCTCTTTGTTGTCCAGCGTTCTCGATTCGGCTCCCTACTGTATGCAAACCGATGTATCTATCCATAATGCAGGTAGGCGATTGAAAGGTCGATTGAGTATTGAGCAATCCCATTGCGGTGGGAATGTCTTCAAAACCAGGTCTAATTAGAGTATGTCCTTGTCCTGTTATTTGTATAAACACCGCCTTGGCTTCTCTTCATATCTTCAGAAATAGCTCAGCGCTGGGCTTACCCTTAACACTTAACTGAGGTATAAGGCTGAATGTTTACCACCCATGCCTGCCTGTTTGAACAATGGGAAGCTTTGTAGTACCCATTATACTTTTTTTTCCTAGCTATTTGGTTAGCAATTTTACCAGTCCACATAGTAGTAAGTTTACATTTAGTCCCATAATATCTGTTGTCAACGAACTAGGAAAATAGGCAATTCAAGACTCTCATACAGGTTGGTTGTAGTATCGCCCTCCTTTGTTAATAAAGCAATTTCGTAGTTTTTTTGCGGGAACTTTGTGGAATTTAGCAGCTTTCGAGCGATTTTCGATCTCCTCACAAAAGGCACTCCAAACACATACTTGTTGTCTACTAACTCATTTTTGTACTATTTTATCGTAGTCCTGTTAAATCCACTCAGCTCTCACTTCCATAATTTTTTGTCTTTCCCAGGGCGATGTCAGTGGAAATGAGCTTTCAAAGACCTTATTTAAAAACGAACATAAATCTTTCCAGACTGCTGCCTTTAGGCATAATTCACTCAACTTTCTTGCTGGAGGATTCCTAAAATTTTTTTTTTCGCTTTGTTAACTTGAACGGTAAGCCAGCGGTAATCTGACATTTTCACGGTATCAGATGCCTGCTAGTTTAAAATTATTGAGGTACGTTCATCAATGCGAGCATTAGAAGTTGGTCTCTTACCGTTATTTAAAATATGTAAGTTGTTACCCACTATCTAATTATATAGCGACTTTCCTCTGTCATTTTTTTTTAACTGTCTTAAGCCACATGCCGATCCAGCGTCAGTTTCCATAGGCTGCTAAGCCGATTCATTTTGTTGGGCTCCTTTCGAAGGATGATCTATCATCGCCTGATTTTTCAGGCTTTACGCCAAGGACGAAAGGGGTTAAGATAAACTTCAACTTTATCAAACCGACACCGCAAACGAGGACATGGTCTTTTAGTTAGGTTCTAGTCTTGTGATAGAAGAGCCACCACCTGCCAACGTTTTGCACTGATTCTGCCCTGGTGATAATGAACAATCTTTGTTCCTCGTGAGCAACTATACCATGTGTTATTTGTATATCAACATTCATGCAATGTGATCAAAATTGCTCGATGCCAACGTACGAATGAGGTAGAGGGTCGCAATTTTGCTGCAGAATTAAATGAGTAATAACGCGACTGCTGTTATATTTATAATGTGTAGAATTTAGGGGGCTGTTAACGTAGGCTGGGTTAGAATCTAGTTTTATAATTGAACAAAAAGCAGATGATTCATATTATGGTTTATCCTGTACGTGTTTCAAACAAATAAATAAATACATAAATAAGCAAATAAATATTTAAATTTCATCTTTTATTATTATTGCTTATATTATTCCTTTCCTTAAAACGATTTATTAATCTTTATGAGAATCTTTACCCCTACGATTAAATAGGCCTCCAACACACTATAAAGAGTGTAATGTAATTCCTTTTTTATATCCCGTACAAGTTTCCGTTCGACGGAATCCCGGTTAACTCTATACCTACATATAGGACAGAACGTAAAAAACCCATTTAGATGGGATTTTTCAAAGCTTTACCCAAAGATAAAAGAAGCTGGCTTTGCAGATAACGCCGAAAAGAGTGTTAAGGCTCGTTTGAGCTTAGGGAATTAGAATTTAATACCGGTCGGTTGTATGTGTGTGTGTGTGTGCGTGCATGTTACTCTCTATGGAGGGTATCATTTCAGGATATATAAAGCTTTACTTCAAGACGTGAAAGCTCAATGTGCTCTTTCAAATATATTTCCATTGTAGCAATTTATTTCCGCTTTTCTTTATAAGGCTTTAATATAAACAGTGCTTATCGATCAAGTAGTTACTCCTAATGTTACTCAACAATTAATTTTCATTAACATTTCTGAAGCGAAAATTATTATGTTCCATTATCTTCCACACATATAAATGTGTTTGTAGTCATCATCGTAGAAACTTGAAGTGCTTGCTATCGAAGCTTTCATCCGACATACATAAAAACAGATACAACATTGACTAGGTTACAAAATTATGCGACCCTATCGTTTGTTGCGGTTTAAGTATTTTTTTTTGTTGGAACATAGCTGCTTTGCGTAGCTGTAAGAAAACCCATTAATATTTTGCCACTGTCATGATCAATTGTTAGGGATACACACAAGGCATAGCTTTATCTCTCCATTGGCTTTCTACAAAGTCAAAGGGCGTTCTGAATCTTTTATAGTAAAAACTATGAACTAATGATAAAATTGAATTCCTTGACTTTAGGGAAAGGATAAATTTGTGTATAAAAGTCGTAATGAGGATGCTACTAACTATTTGAGAAATCTATTTTTGCTACACATTTTTACGGTGTCGTTTTACTTTTTAGTGAAAGATTATATCGTTTTAAGGGTCTAGTTTGCATTTAACTAAAATATTCAAATCGTGGAAAATGAATAACTCATATAATAATAATAGACTTTGCTCTCTCAAGGCAAGTGGGTTTACATATTCGCTATGTGCAAGATCCGGCAAACTATAGAATTTGAATCGTTCTAGCGGCGAAAAAGTTGCGAAGATCGAGAAAATGGAAGATCAGTTCCAGGGGAAATTTCTCTAGAGGATTCTTTTTTTTTGAAAATGTCGGGAAAGTGGGTTTTCCAAGAAAAACAAAAAATCGATTTCTAGGTCAAAAGAAATAACGTTTTTTTTTTCTCGAAAAGCCTATTACTTGACGAGAATCTATATGTCAAAAAATGTACTAGAATAAGACACTTTGAAAATGATGATCCTTTTTGTACTGGGCGAGCTAGTTGAACTTAAATTTTTCACCATTTCGGGTTTCGACGTAACACCACAACATTATTTTGTTGTTGGAAAACCGAATAACAAGGGGGGAAATCGCATCGATTCGACTGAGTCCACCGATTTGGTGATTTTTCATTTTCAGGCTCAAAAATATAATTTAAGCAAGCCAACTATTTTCAAGAAAAAAATTTTAGATGCATAAAGCTTGTGATACCTGCTATACAAAAATGTTAACAATTTTAGTACAAGTTCGCGAAATACGTGAAAATCGGGGTTAAAACATGCAGAAAATGAATACAATATTTTGGCAATTTTAAGAGTCTGAATAGATAGCTTTGCTTTAAATGCGTTATGGCAAATTTTAATATTTGACATGATATTTAGATTAAGATATGTATATAAATTTATACATTTAATTGTCTGAAAATAGTTTGAAGCTGCAATATGGACAAAATCGGAAATAATGGACATGTTTCTGATGTATTTTATGGCAGATTTCGAGGTAAAATTATAACATATCGATGCGTAAGTGGATTTGTTAAGTAGTAGATTTATTTACCTGAAAATTCATTTAACAGGATTTGAATAAGGGAAAATGAGCCATGATCGGAGAATTTGGACATTAAGCGATAAGCAGCGGTTTCTGCCGAATTTATGGGAGATTTTAAAGTAAAATTTGTCCTTTAATTATCGAAGTCATGGCAAGTAATTGCAAAATATGGGACACAATAAAAATACTTGTGTTTCATAATATTAATCTCTCATTGTTCAAATTTTCACTTTTTTCATGTGGTCTTAAGCGTTTTTTATGTATTTACAATTAATGGTACAACATTTGCAAGCTCCCATGTTTCAACTGTGATATTACATAAAGACCTGATCGTTAACATTCAAGCCTTTGAGACTTGCGCACACGATCGTTCACCGCCTCCCCACCCAGCACCTGCACATAGCGTATATTTTACGGTACTGAACCGGGGAAATATTCTCTTCCCAAAGTTTTGGGAAATTATTCCGTTCCTTTCTCAAAATTACCCAAATCACAACGTAAACCAAGATTGGGTCGTTTTGCATTCATGAGAGTATAAAATTAAATATTTTGAATTTCATCGATATAATCTCAAAACTGTAATGTTCCAAGTTTCAAGAATAGTGCATTGATAGACTCAACTTTAAATTTACAAAAGTAATTTGGAAAGTTCATCCTAATTCATATCTAAAGTTTCTAATAGTTTGAGCTTGTACTGGCTTGTACAACTATTAAATATAAGATCTAGCTCACGTAAGAGATTTTAGGTTATAATATTTATTAGATATTTTCATTTCTGGGCTGAAGATCTATTGCTACGAATATGCGAAGTTCTTCCAAGCTTAAAATATTTTGCAGAATTTTTATCCTAATTTGATTTATTATTTTTTTTTATCCCGTTGACATAATTAGAACTGTATTAATTTACCTGTATTTTATAATACTCCGCCCTCTGTAGACAGTGGAGGCAATCGAAACTAAATATTGCTGTACCATAGAGACCGCTTGAAGTAAAGGCGCAAATGTCGTGAAGCTAAGCACATCGTTTTGAACAAATACACACTTTACCAGTATGCTTTGCCAGCGACGGCATTGCCAACACTGCTGTTTTATAAAATCGGCATTTCCAGGATGAAATTGTAATGACAAGAAGATATTTTCTGTAAGTGATTTTGCAACACCATAGAAAATAGAACAAACCATAGAAAATAATAACATTCTTTCGAAATCCTGGATATATGGACTCTTATATCAACGTATATTAGAGAGGCCCCTACCATCGGTAGGGGCCCCTAACTCAGTGTTCAAAATTCAACTCTCAATACAACCTAAGAAGGAACCAGAAGTCATATAGGTGATAAAAATCACCAATGAATGAGAGTACCGAAATCCTTTGACCAACAAAAAATTGTAACGAAGATAAGGACATGTTATCTGGAACATAAACGAACAAAGAAGAAAAATTCTAAAAGAACCAATACGTCATGATTTTCAAAAGGGTTTGACTGTCTTACATGAGAAGAGCCTTGAAAGGATACTTGAGCACAGAACGATTCAAGAGTGTAACAGATATAAAACAGTCTGAAACAGAGTAAATACAAGAATTAGGTAGAGGACTTAAATCTAAATATTAGACGAGCTTGATACCAGGAGATGAGAAGATATGGTAAATGCTTAGCGGAATAACACAAAAAACCACAGCATACTTACGCATAAACACTCACAATCAACCGGAGCTTTTAGATGTACCACATCCGATTTTTTTTATCAAGAGGATCAAAATATCCAGCGTACAGCACCGCAGCATTATAACTTAAAGAATTACATAAGCACAGAACTTGTAGGAGAATATATTAAAAACGCAATAGTAGGAAGATTTCCAGATTGGACCACTCAAGTATGGCGTCAAAAGCCTAATTAACCGGGTGGTTATCTTATTCTTTAAACATATTATTAACAACGGAATTATTCCATAGGAATGGAAGAAAAGTGTGGTTAATATACTATTTAATTATTAGTTGTTGCGGTAAATACCAGGGGTCCCAGAGTTAGTGGGCAATCTTGCGGATTTATATGGATGAAGTGAAAATAACATCATAAGTTCCAATGTAAATATGGGCCACTTAATGACGCCTCTGGAAATCAGTTTTTCTTGTAACTTTTAAAGTACTTGGCGAGACTTAATAGTTTTTTAATGTAATTGAACCTAGTTAGGAGTACCTAAAACGTACTTTTTAAATGCATTTGGCTTATTTGGTTGGCCAGGTACGGATTAGCTCAAACACAAAAGCTAAAAGGTCTATACAAAATCCTCTGAGATATTCCTGATATTAAAATAAGCCGATTTAAACCAACTTACCTTAGTCCGAAATTGCTCCGTTTCCGAGATACAAGGTGGTAAATTTAAAAAATAATAATACATTTTTTTTAAATTTAGGAACATTTTGTAACGTATTACTTTCAAATCTGGTACCCACGATTTTTTGAGATGCGAAACCCGAATTTGGACACCTTTTTACTGTGGCCGTTAGGGGGCATTTTACAGTGTACTTCTGATAGTTTTAATTCACCGTAACTTTTTTCTCAGTGTATCTTTCTTATTTCTTTTAAAAAAAAAATATGTTTCGATAATTTTTAATCAATATAGGTACTCCTGTTAAGAACCGCTAATGTAAGCCTTTGTCGAGATATTTCGGTTTTTAGTGCTCGACACTGTAACGAAATACTATCACCTCTAAGGATATAGTATATTATTTTATATGGAGGAAAATTGATACTTTTCATTGCGCGCTCGTGTTAACTTTTCCTCCACATAAAATATGCTGTTTTTTCTTCAAATGTCGACAAATTAATGCAAAAATATCTCTTTTTAATAGTAATAATAATTATTATTATCAAAGATAAGTTGGTTTGCAAGGCGGCTTAGACCGGTATCGGTGAATAGGCACAGGTCGTTGCTATAGTAATGTAACATAAAGCTGTCAGTGGACACTGTCAACAATAATTATTTTTTTTAAATTGCGTCTGCGATTGCGTTTTAATTCCGTATTGATAAGCAGTTATTGAGTAAGTTCGATTAAGTTAATAACCAATTTGTTCCTAAATTAGTGATTTTTATAAATGCAGTGCACAAATTGAGTGATAAATACAAATTTTAGCTTAATAATTCTTGAGTTGTTGACGCTTGCTTTGTTGTTTGTTTGTATCTATATTGCTATGGTAACACTTTTACCTCCGCCGGCGGAAAAGTGAAAAGTAAAGCTCCGGCGGAGGAAAAATGAAACTTAACGGCCGCCTACACAGTCGAGTAATGACGGATTTACTGACGTTTGAAGAAAAAAATTTGTTTAAATTGTAAGTGTCGCATGCAAATAACCTCTTGATTCTTTCTTGTTTGGCGAACAGCTTTAAAACTTTTTTATGGGACTTAAAACTTTTTTATGGGACAGACTATTTTTAGCTTGAACATTTTTTGTGTATTAAGAATGCAAGTAATGTACTTATCGTTCGATTTGGTTTACAGTACAGTACCTGCATTTTGTCAATGTGACAATAAATAAGGTGTTTGAGAGGTCTTAGGAAAATTTAAAATTTTCTGAAATGTGTCAAAATGGCTGAAGAATACAATTCTGCAGAAATGACGGATATGCTATAAGTTTATGGGTATTGTGAAGGAAATGGTCGCGAAAGTCTACGGGTATACAGAGAAAGATATCCAAATCGGCGCATACCAAACCACCAAACATTTGCTGCTATTGAGAGACGCCTTCGCGAAACCGGTAGTTTCACTCCTGTAACTGCCAATTATGGACGGCAACGTGAGGTAAGGACTCCTGCGGTTGAAGAACAAATTTTCAAAAAAATCGCCGAAATTAAGCACCAGACACTTAGGTTTAGAGATAGGAGGAATATAGAAGGATGTTATTCACAGAACATTAAAAGAACAGCAGCTTCATCCATACCATATCCAAAAGGTACAAGGCCTTTTATCGCCGGACCTCGACAAACGATTAGGCTTCTGTCGATTCATTACTGAACAAAGACAACAGAATATGGATTTTGCTAAGCAAATCTTATTTACTGGTGAAGCGTGTTTTACAACAGTATCCAAACAAATGAATCGGTAGAGGAAATGACGCTCCTGTAAACTGGCCACCACGGTCACCCGATATGACTCCGTTGGATTACTTTTTATGGGGGACCTTAAAACACATGGTATATTCCAGGCCATTTAATAATGAAGATGAACTATAGGGAAATATTCAAAATGCAACCAACAACTTGATCCGGAATGCATCAATTCTGGTAAATTTAAATTTTCTACGTCTTGTTAATCTTTGTACTTATGTTAACGGAGGTCATTTTGAACAATTACTAAAAGTTTATGATATATAATTAAATGTACTTTCAAATAAATTGCTCCTCATTGATTAAAAAAAAAGAAAACTGTTAAAAAAAATTCTTACAACAAATTTCATCCTTAAGGAGAAGAACATGAGGCAACAGTGACTAAGACCGAAGATTTCCTGATATAGCAACCCAGGAGGATCAAGATATATGCCACTAAATCTACAACACCGCAATCTCGATTTCGACATGAGCTCAAGGCAGGAAGATCAAACCACCTGAATGGAACAAGCCTTACATTGTAAGTTCTCAAGAAGTCTAGAAGCGGGCAACGTCGATAAGCCGACCTCAGTGGCATGGCTCGGCGCCGGTTACCTCTACCCAGAAACCGAAGGATTCTTCATGGCCATCCAGGACAGAGTTATTAGGACTCGCAACTATAAAAAAAAACATTGTCTAAGACTTGACGTAGAAGACAAGTGTAGGAAGTGTGGGGCGGTGGGTGAATCTATAGAGTATATCATCGCAGGCTGTAGATCACTCGCAGATAGCGCATACCTAGGATGTCACTACCAAGTGGCTAAAATAATCCACCAACAGCTGGCTCTGAAGAATGGACTTCTTCAAATATGATCACCGTATTATAAATACCAGCCTCAAGCAGTCTTGGAAACTGATAAAGCTGTACTGTATTGGGATAGGCCTATAATAACGGATAGAAAGGTGGATGTAGTAGACTGGACATCTTTATCATGGATAAGGAGAAAAATGCTGGAACCATCATTGACATAGCTGTGCCGCTATCCCATAACGTCAGAAGAACTGAGACGGAAAAAGTCACAAAATGGCAGCTGACTAAAGTCTTTACAATCCAACTGGTAATTTCGGTTGAAGGGATCATTGTGAAGAATCTCCCTAGAAATCTTCAGGATCTCGAATTATCCCAGAACTTCATGGGATACGCGCAGAAGGTAGTTATACTTCAGACATGCCATATAACCCACAAATTCCTGAACAGAGCCTGAGTGGGAGGAACTGATTTGTTTTTCCACCAGGTTACCGCAGGTTAGTAAATCAGTCGTTCTCTGCAAAAGCTGAGTTAGCGTGAATAATAATAATAATAATAATTAAAAAAAAATAATAATAATAATAAGAATAGTAATAATAATAATAATGATAATGATAATAAAGATAATAATGATTATAATGATAATAATAATAATAATAATAATATAATATAATAATATAATAATATTAATAATAAAACATTTAGACGTTGATCAATTCTTTCAATTGTTCTTCAATCTGGGATTATAGGACTAGGAAATCATGAAGTAAGCCCGTAATCAAATGCATATATCCACATATTCATTAAAGGTGTATTCCATCTTAAAATGATTGGTAAGGTTGCAAATTTCCGTATTTAAAACTTGTACTACAAGAAATAATATTTATAACTGACAACTAACATCACACTCACATCACGTTATACGATGGGTACAGCAGCAACTTTAAATTTGGTTTGTTCGAAAACGGTTTGTTTTAGCGATATCCTTGGCGATATCTAACACGAGTACCTTTCTTGTAGCCTAATGTTGTATATGAACTTGTGATGTTATTTTTATCTCATCTATGCGAATACAGGAGATTGTCCATGAATTCTCAGACACCGAAAAAAATTATGTGCCTCACCTGTATAAGCACGCAATTGAAGTGAAACTTCTGAAAGAGGTATTAGGAATTGAGTTTTCAGTTTGTTTTAAGCTCTTTTCCCCTGCGCTTTTGCAAACGGTTTCGAAACTTTTTTTTATTTTGCTGTTTTTTTATTTTTTTTTTTCATAAATCATTTTTTTTTCTTTAAATTTTTCTGTTTTCGGCCTCGTAGCTCAACTCCTTCGCCTTTTTTTCGTCGAAAACCGCGTTTCTCTAACTTTTTTTTATAATACTTTTATTAACTTTCCAAACAATTTTTTACGTTTTTTTTTTCAATTTTTTTCCATTTTTTCGAAAATTTTTGGGTATCCGGGGAGGTGGAGTTATTTCCCCTCCCACTGATGACCCCGTAACGAGGTCATATCTTGTCAGATTTTCGACCCGAGGCTCCGTTGTAGACATATCGGCAAAAAACGGGTTTTCCCCAAAATCCGTCCTTAAAATAGAACGGTCCCCCCTATATGGTCAACGGTAGCCCATCATGAGGCGCACCTGCCATAAAAATTTCGACCCCGTAGCTCTTCCCGTTCTCCTGAAATTAATTATATTACTTTTCCTTCTCTACTTCCTCCTGGGGGGTTGTACGGTGTCCAGTTTTCGTCCAGGATCATCATTTTACTCCGGCTACATGGTTCTAAAAATTTCAGCTCTCTAGCTATACTGGAACACGCTCCATTAAAGTGTTTCACTTTTTTTTCCGGTTCATTTGATTTTCATTTTTTCGGATTTACCCTCGCTAAAGAAGTTTCACTTCAACAAGTTAAAGGAGGATCCAAATTCACGAGTCTTCACGGGATTGCCAGTATTTTTATTAGTCGTATGCAATGTGCTTACTTCATAATATTCTCTTTGGTACGACTTTTTTCGTCTTTATATTTCTTGCAAATGCGTCTAGTTCAATATTACCTAAATAAATTTATGAAGAATAAATTCCAAATTTAATTACTTTTCGCTAACGAAATAAATGAGCTTCCTCGAAGCAAAATATGTCGGAAATTTTGTCTGTAAGTTTGATAATGTAAAGCGAATATACTGTTTACACTTCTCACAGTATCTTATAAAAAATATTTACTTTTCCGAGCTTATACGGTATAGCGATTTTAAAACAGAATCCTAAAAGAAATATATGCACGATGAGCATTGAATATTTATGAAAATTCGATAATCTAATCACAGCTTCGTTTGCATCACCGCTCGCGCCTACGGTGTTCTCTAATAATATGATTTGCTGCTTTGTGCAAGTATTGTGTGTACGCTACGTATATGGCGCAAGACGGATATTGAGATTTACTTTTATCTACTGCCGGGGAAATATTATTTTAAAATTTGCCTTAACGAAATTTTATTCAGATACCATATGTTAGATATTACGTTAGCTTTAGCTTATTTCCTAAAGAAGCAAAACCTAATTTTTCCATAAATGAATTAATAGATTATTATAGTTATAATCACTGCAACAGGGCAAGTTGTCGATAAAGAAATGTTGCTAAAGGTAGAACAAATTTGTAACGCAATTAGAGATACTAACTAATTTTTGAACTACTTCAACTAGGCATCTCACCTCCTAGAAATTGTGATAGTTGCTTTTCATAAAGTAATTTTATACATAGAATTCGAATTTGAATTGATAATTATGGTCCCTCGAACAATTTAAGGTATGAAGCTTCCAAAGTAATTGTATATTCTCAGACCAGACAAATGCTACTTAATCTTATGGGTTATAGTGAAGTTGGGAATAAAGAAGCTTAACAGGAATATGGGCTTTGAATTTAACATAGATTTTAAAGAATATTGCCCGGATAATTGTGTGACTTTATATAAACCGAGGCTATGGTTTGGAAAAGAGAGTTTTAACTTGAAATGTGCGTAATTTTTTTATGTACAGGGTGGCTCGAATTCGTGTCTATGTATGGGGAACTCGAAAACCGTAAGAGATACAGTGTCGGTCAAATTAAGGCAAAATTGCGTATTTACGTGCCTAACAATATGCCGTTTAGAAAGTTTTAAAATTCCGAGTATTTCCGGAGATATCCGGAAAAAACCGAAATTTTGAAAATTGGTTTTATTTTTTTCCTGGGCTTATTTAAAAACGGATTTCAAATTGAATTGCACTTTTGCATTCCCACTTTTTCCGCTCTATCTAATGATGGTATCCAGTTTGAAATCCGACGTTTCGTCTTCAAGGGATCATCATCAACTTTCTTTTTTTAAATACGAACTTTAATTTTTTTTATCGTTTTTCAGATGGTATTGGCGTTATTAATATAAATATGTGCTTTTATTTTTTTTTTTCAATTTTTTTTTTAATTTTTATTATTACTTTTTTAATTAAATATTTTGCTTTGGTGTAATTTTAAATAATTTCAGGTAGGTACTTTTGAAATTTTTATATTATATAAAAATGTTTTATTTTCTTTTTTGTATTAAGTGGAAAATTGGAGCGTATTAAAAATAAAAAATAGTAAAATTATTTTTTACGAGAATATGACCATGAACTATTACTCAAACAAGTTGCTTACTGCAAAAACAAAATACTTTCAACTTTTAACCAATTAAAAAAATTATTTAATAGAGAACATGAACAATTTATAATCATACTACGTGATACTATAGGCACTTTGATGGAAAAACACCTATTGGAATTTATGCTTATAAATCAAATGCACTAAGCAACTTGTTTGAGTAATAGTTCATGGCCATATTCTCGTAAAAAATAATTTTACTATTTTTAATTTTTAATACGGGCTACAAGTTTCCACTTAATACAAAAAACAAATAAAATATTTTTATAGAATATGAAAATTTCAAAAGTACCTAAATTATTTAAAATCACACCAAAGCAAAATATATAAAATAAAAATAATAAAAAAATAATAAAAATAAAAAAAAAATTATAAAATAAAAACACATACTCACATTAATAACGCCAATACCATCTGAAAAACGATAAAAAAATTAAAGTTTGTATTTAAAAAATGACAGTTGATGATGATCCCTTGAAGGCGAAACGTCGGATTTCAAACTGGATATCATCATTGGATAGAGCGGAAAAAGTGGCAATGCAAAAGTGCAATTAGATTTGAAATCCGTTTTTAAATAAGCCCAGGAAAAAAATAAAGCTTTTTTTCAAAATTTCGGTTTTTTCCGGATATCTCCGTAAATACTCGGAATTTTAAAACTTTCTAAACGGCATATTGTTAGGCACGTAAATGCGCAATTTTGCCTTAATTTGACCGACACTGTATCTCTTACGGTTTTCGAGTTCCCCATACATAGACACGAATTCGAGCCACCCTGTACATGCACATGCTAGACTATGGCGATAACGTGGATAATGAATCGCGAAAAGCAGTAACTATTTATAAATTTTCAGTAGCGGAAAATGTTCTAGAGTTTTTAATACACAGCAAACACACTAGCCTTTTGTTGAAATCTGAGCTGAATAGATAGATAGCAATGTAAAAGTGATAAGGTCGTGACGTTTTGGTCCTGTTACCCTATTATTGTCAATAATTATCAATGAATGTACTATAAAGGTTCAACATGTGTTTCACAATTCGGAAAAATGTCTTTTTTTTAAATTGCAATTTTTTTTTAAAGTATGTGAAAGATTAAAAATTTTCAAAGGACTATATCAAGAAATCCTTTAATAAGAGAAATTTTAAAGTTCTGAAAGCATCTATGCCGGATGCTGATATATAATATTGTCACGGCTAGCGACCATCTGTAAGTTGGAATTTTGTCAGAACCCACGGAAAAATGTAAAAATACCAATAGATTTTTGAGGAAAGCGAAAAAATGCGTAAAGAAATTCGTCGACTTTATTAAATGTTCGACACATTTTCACAATAATATTCGGGCATTATAATTGAGGATTGTCAAAATGTGTACAAATTAAAATAAAACAGCCAAAAAGACTGAACAGCTGTCAATTTATTTCTTAATCACGCCATTTTTAAAGAATTTTTAATATTAAAGTCAGCTATTTTTGAAATATCGGATAATTTAGTCCTCGCTTCGCAAATGCATCATGGCTTAACAGTCACATGTGCACGTCAACTGGCCTTCCAATTTGCCAAGGCCAACCCTAAACATTGTCCCAAAAAATAGGATGAGAAATCCATTGGCTGGCTGCCACTGTTATCCCGGCTTTAGGCATCGTTATCTCGAGTTATCGCTGAGGACTCCACTGTCAGCTCCATTCTTAACCAGCTTGTCACGTGGTACCAGTTTTAACCGCGTAAATATTGCTACGTTTTTTAACGATTTAGAAATGGTTCTCAAGCGTGAAAAGTTTGAACCCCATCAAAGATGGAATTTGTTGCAACAGGGCTTACAACCGTACACAAATCACCAAAAGTCCCAGCAGTCAATGCGGTAAATCCAGATTAAATGTCGCTACGTCCATTTATAATATTGCATCTTTAGCTAGTCGGGCGTTTGAGTTATCTTTCACACCCAAAAATGTTTTTCGGTTTTACTCACATTGACTTTCTTACTATCAAGTTCAAGAACTGAACGACCACAAAACTACAAGTATCGTTCTAGAAGTTGAAGCATTAACATCAAAAACGATTTAAACATTAAAATCAATTTTGTTAGTCCTGAAATGTTGTGACCAGTTATAAAGGCAGGTACATGAAAACAGCTTACAAGACGATTTATTCCTTTGAAGCATGACGGCCCCTTATCATAAAAAAGTAAATTGGTACAGAAGCTCACATCTCAATCTTAGTTTTCTTCAAGTGCTGAAGGTGAACTTACATCTGTCGGGTGGAAGCAACGAAAATGTTTCCGATGTTGAAAGCTATGAAAGGGAATTGTTTTTAATGAAAGCTCTTGAAGATGTCAAGAAACTCCAGGCGGAAGATTTTGTTTTCGTCGAATGTGCCACAAAGTCTTCATTTATGCATTATGTGGATCATTCTACGCTTTTGAAGTAAAACAGTAAATGCCAAAGGAATTTACAATGTCTGGCAGAATACGTTATTATGGCGTTGATTACTTTATGTTCTGATCAAAGCACTCCTCATTTAATTGGGGCAAGTCTTTGGTTCCAGCTAGATGAAGCACCAAAAAAATTAAACGTTTTATCCGGATTGACTGACATTGTTTTTCTATCAAGCTCAAGAATTTACCGAGTACGAAACTATAAGTACTGTTGTACTTGAATCTTGAAGCATCAACGTCAAGAGCCGACGTACAAGAGGAGCACAATTTAAACACTATATTAGCAATTTTGTTAGTCCTGAAATTTTGTGACCAGTTCCGATAACAGGTCCACAAAAATAACTTACAAGGCCAAAACGAGGTTCTTCAAGGATTCTTACCAAAACGCCAGAATAATGCGCTATATGGGCTGAGGCAAGTGCTTGAAAGATAAAGAAAGTAGTTCTATGGCGGTCTTTTATCAAAAAAAAAAAAACGGAATAGAAGCCTACATCTCCACCTCAGTCTTCTTCAACTGATGGAGATGCACCTTCACTGTCGGGGGGAAGTCAGGAATATATTCCAAATGTTAAAAGCTATGAAAAGGAACTGATTTTCATGAAAGTTCTTGTGGATGTCAAGACGCTTCAAGCGGGAGACTATGTTATTATTACATTTACATGAATATGCTGAGCATGAAATGAAATTTTCGCGTTATCAAGAAACCACTTGGAAAATTATTTATCCACCAGTAGAATAAATATCTATAGTCCCAGAAGAAGACATTATTTTGAAATTACCGTTTCCAAATAGTAGGTGGAACAGAAAAAATTAAATCCGTATTGACATTTGGTTTGTACTTTGCTATACTTAACCATTATTTTTGTTTTTTCCGATGAATAATAAATATATTCCATATGTTTACAACGTTTCAATGCTCCCCATTACCTATCCCAATACTCCCTTATATAGGAAACGTTGAGACTACATGCATCATTTTCTTGAAATAGACCTCAATAATTAAAATACTGTTTTGGAAGCATGGAAAAATATGGAAGTTAACTAAAAAGTACACAATTCATTTGCAATATATATTATCTTTAAATTAATTGTAAATAATAAATATAGCCTCTCTAGTCTCCCCTACATTAGTCTAGAGTAGAGTTCTGTGAAACTCTAACGAGCGTATGTTTGTGAAACCCATTCCAGACGAGGTAACTTCTTGTCCTAATAGCAGGTTAAATCGCCAGAATTATCAGGAATGGTAGACCGAATACCTAAATTGCAATCGATAAATTCATATCTAGCCGCCGCAAAAAATAGGGTTTTGGCGAGAATAATTTCTATCGGTCCCTACTCCTTTAAAAGTAAAATTGGTAAAGGCCAAAGGAATTCACAAGGTCTGGAAGAATATCTTATTATGACGTAGAACATAAAGTTATAATGTTCTAATCAAAACACTCCTAATTTACTTGAGGCATGTCTTTGGTTCCAGTTGGATGGAGCTACAGCGCACTGCTCTCGAATTCTTCGTTGATTCCTTGATGAAATATTTTGTCTTCGCTGGAGAGATCGAAGGCCTCAAAGGCAGCGGCCTGCGAAGTTATCCAATTTAACTCCGTTAGACTTCTTACTATAGAAATACATTAAAGAAAGAGTCCATGAAATTAAACCTGAAAGTCTTAGTTTATAGCAACAACCATAAGGTAAATTACCTCAGAAATAATAAATAACGGTCAATTATAAGGACACACAGCGGTTAATGTTGACCACTTTCAGCATTTAGCAAAACAATATTTATGACATAATACGAGGTATATATT
>MU181922.1:1165158-1180136 GCA_016904865.1 Pissodes strobi | reverse complement strand
ATATAATGTCTAGATTCTTATTAAAATATAATTTGTATTATTAGTTCTATATTAGTTCTTTCTACGTAGTGGTTTTGTTCGTTTCAAATTGACTTATGTATTTTTAATCAATTAAAAGCTCTGTAAAAAATAAGACCTGCGACCATACTGTTGCCAAACCTGTTATATCTATTGTATCCAAAAAATACCTTCATATTGTTATTTTGGTTGTAGTGATTTTATTTTTGTCTTTATTAAGTTTGAAAGGCATGATGCATGAAGACAAACTATTCTTCTAAATTATGATAATTAGTGTGAGATTAAATTATTTCCAGTTTTAATTAATTGTATATACATAACTACTAAATTCGCCATTTTCATCCAGTAAAGTTATGTCTAATTACACTGCCAGATGTCACACTTTATCACCGTTTTGTTAAATGTTCCACTATCCCTAGCATAATTCTGGCTAAAATGCGTTTATCATTAGCATATAAAAGAGGTGTATGTGCGGCTAATTTCATAATTAATAAAATATAATTTTATGATTATATTTTGATTTTAATCACAATTACAATATGCTTTGTTGCTGCACATTTAGTACAACATGCATATTATGTACAGTGACTAAGTCCAGCCGTTTGTGGAAAAGTAAATATCACTTTGTTAATTAATGTTATCATTTATCTTCAAATTACGAACATTTTTTGATCACAACGGTTTTTCATGCCCTAAATAATTTGTTTCCTCTGATTAAATGATCTAGTCATTACCATTTTTAAATTACAGGCAACTACTCATATTTGTCGGAACAAATAAAACATTACCTTTTGTTGAAAATGTATTTTATTCTCATTTTCAATTATGTTGGGTTAGTTTCGGTATTGTGGGTAAAGCTCAGTTTTAGAACTTATTTTCAATACTGTCTCTCTAACTATGAGTAATAGCACCAATAATTTTCGCTGCTTTAATTGTATTTTTCTTTTTACTTCAGTCGTATCTTCTTCTTCTTGGTCGTTGCCTTTTATCGTGCATTTCTGACCACACCTCCTTTATTATCTGGGGTCAGTTTCTTCCTTCATCTTGTCTTATGTGATCAGTCCATCTATTTTCGAGTCTTCTGACACTTCGCTTAAACATGTTCGTTCATCTAGCATTATCCTGCTGGCGTGTCCTACTTACTTGACAATATACTTTATTACGTTCTTTGCTGTCATTCCCCGTCTTATTTCTTCACTTCTCATTTGGTTTCCAAGTGATATCCTTAAAATCGCATGTTTTGTTGCACTCCGTATGAATCGATATTTGTTGACTGCTCTGACGATCAAAGTACTTGATCTGCATTGCATATGTCATTATGAGATGGATGCATGTGCTAAAGTTAAATGCTTTCGTTTTGTGATCTGTGAAAATATCCAGATTCCTTGGATCATTATTCAGCCTTTGTGTTGTTATTGATTTAATATCCATCAAATTTATATTCTTCGACTTTCTCAATATATTGACTATTTCTGGTTAGGTTCATGTTCAAATTTACCTTTTACTAAGCCAGTTTACGGTGGAGTGTCTAAAGCTTATTTGTTCTATAAGTATCCAGCGATTAGATGGTCTTAACCTGAGGTCTATGACATATAGTTCTATAGAGTGAAATGTCTTGGTGTAATCAGGAATATCAAACGGATGTTAAGGCCGCATTCGGAGCTTTTTCTATTAATATTCTGATCAGTTTTTGTTCAATGTGCTATAGCTCTTACAAAGTGATATCTGCTCTGTTGGTGATCATTTTGATGAATAAATTAGGTGGGTGTGGCAAGCGACTCTTTGGGCGGTGTGTAATAGCGTAACTCTAACTTCTTTTTCAAAGAATACTCATTGATTATAATATTGAAAATTCTCTGAGTTAATAATTTTTTGGACTCTTCCATCCTAACCATTCATTGGGAAGAAACGTAATTGACCTCGATTGTTATAGCTTAAATATCATGTGAACCTACATTTGTGATATTAGTCATAGTGTTATTTGGTGAAGAGAAAAGTTTCATATGGCAGTCTTCCACGATCTGGCCCATCTCGTCTGTTGCCTGTTTTAATTTATTTTAATTTCCATATTGTTGATATTAGTTTTATCTATTGAGTTTATAGGCTTAATTCTTTTCACATTTTTGCTGTTCCTTAATACCATTTGTATTAGTTGTGTATTGTGCTTTCTGATGTCATATCTCACTATCTTCTTAATTTATTTATACGCAAATTCCTGTTCTCGTGTTTCATTCTTCATTTTACTTCGATCCCTTACCAATAAGATATCATATTTTGTTATTTATTTTTTATCTGGTGTTGCGTACCCTACCTTTTTCTGGCAGTTTTGATTTAATTTCAAATTTTATTTTCTAAGTTATTTAGATTATTTACTGACAATCAAGCCAATATTTTTAAAATGTTTAACACTTGATATCTAAGTGCAAGAAAAATGACAAAAATGAGAGCCTTCATTCACATTGGTGATCAGTTGAAAGTGCAGTCGAAATTATACACGGAAAAACTTATGGCACAAAATATTAACATTTTTCTCTTTAACTATTCGTTCAGTACGATATTGGCTGCAACAGGAAATGTTTTTAGTTTACAACCAAAATTTGACCCAGAAGTACAAAAATATTTGTCGCAATGCGATGAGAATCTGTAATGTATTCGGCCCAGTCAGTGGCCTGTCAGCATATGCGTTTGATCGATATGCCTATTATATTAAGGAAGTCAGTTGAAAGTGAATCTCCGGATTTCTTGCCGGTCATGTGACCTTAAGCAGGAATATGGGAAAGGTTAATAACGAATAAGCAAATCGGAAAATGTAGGAAATTAAAATTAATGAAAAAAATGCGAAAATCAGGAATAAGAATATAGAAATATTAATGTATCTAGCAACAAGGTTTTTGGTTACAAATTGGGAATATTTCATGACCATAAATGAATATATTCTATGTCGTTGTAAACGCACTTCCAATAATTGGCTTGTCTCACAAGCTCTGTGTTCTCTATGTCCTAATTAATTATTATTAATTCTCTATCTCCTAGTAAATTTGACTTATTTCTTGTTGGAACCACTCTTGGAATTAGCACCAATTATAGTAATAAATTAGATTTTCTTAAACTCATGTTGTAATATATCACATTTATAAAAAAATATTTTATTGTTTGGCCAAGAACTGTTTTGCTCTATCATTCAGCCATTAATTAACTAACCTTATCAAATTATAAACAAATATTGTGAAGGCTTGCTTTTAATTGAATCCCTTCTAATCCCATATATTCCTTTAGGGTAGCAATAAATCATCTAGATTGCGAAACTCCTCGAATATTTTTACTAGCCCTTGGTTTATTTAATTTGGATTAAATATCGGGTCATATTTTAGTGGTTTTCAGTTGTGTCATCGACACATGGCCATAAAACATATTTTAGTATTTTGATATTTGATATATGAGGGTGTGTTTAATTATTAGGCGGCCTAGGATCGCAATTATTTATTTGTCAAAAAAAGTATGACCGCGGATATATTTATTGCCGATTGCCGGCGGCGCGGCGGTAGGGTATTATTTGCGGTTCTTCATATTTTCATGATATAGCAGAAGTTTGAACTATGACGAAAAAAAATACCTTAGTTTCTATGAAAATAATACCGTCCTATAAAATGATTAAGTTTTCTTTGTTTTATGATTGAAATACAAGAGGACTTTAATGAAGTTTCTGCACTCAATTCAGTCGCACTTTAATTGCACTGAGACACATCATTTGTTACGTGACAATTTTTAGATGTTTCTAATGTATATTGATACCCTTAAATCAAGTCTGAAATCAGAATTTATCTATCACTCATAGATATCCTGTAATACGACATTCGTGCCGTAACACACATATCCGGTTAATTAGATGTAAACAGCACGGTTCGAGATCATATTGCGTTTATTAGCAGACTATCGGCGTCCGAGTTAGGTTTTCTCTGTGTTGAACTGTTATGCAATTTGAGTTCTCCGTTAATTTATGTTTTTTAATTTACTATTACTGAGACTAAATTTAAAAAAAAATTCCTAGGCAGTGTGTAAATGGTGCTTCCAATTTTTGATATGTATGCAGAGAGCTAATTATTAAATCGCACGTACGTAATTCTCTCTTACGAACTTTATTTCGAATTTAGAGTTGAAGGCGAAAGCAAAGCAAGACCCACACATATATCTTGTACGATGTATGATCTAACGGTATTAATAGGTTGGTTAAAAGGTGCAAATAGTAAAATGTCCTTTCCAATATCAATAGTTTGGGGAGAACCGAAAGACGATGTCACTGATTGTTATTGTTATCTCGCGAATGATATTATTATTAGTATTCGGTCAAAGTCTAAACATAATCTTAAGTATTCTAATCTTGATTCTAATTTACTACCAGCTTTACAGCCCCTCAAACGTAGTCATAACTTCCTGTCCCATGATTTCACCGATATCAATACAGAAATCGTACAGGAAACTAAAAAGCGGCGTGTGTTACCATGCATACGACAGAAGTGAATGCAACATTAATGCTATAAATTAGTACAAACTTTGATATTTAAATCGGCTGAAACTGGGACTTATCACTTGAAAATTTAAACATTTTCCACTCCTGGCCCAATTGTCCGTCTTCAAATCGATTTGAATGAGATTTCAGGCAAATATATCTACTGATTTTTCGATACAAATAGTAAAATTTTACCTCGAAATCAGTCACAAAATTCCTCAGAAACTAGCTATAATCACCAAAAAATGTTCACGTTTTGTAGTCCTTTCCTATTTTTCCAACTTCAAGCCATTTCCAAGGAGATTTCAGGCAATTAAATGTATAAACTTGCGTACTCAACCAAAAAGTCTTGTCAGAACATTGACAGCTATTTTTCTTCAAATTTTCCGTAATGAATCAAAAGCAAAGCTGTCTATGCAGACTCGTAAAATTGCCTAAATATTTTGACGTTTCTCTACATGTTTTAATTTAATCTCGATTTTTTCGTATTTACCGAGCTCGTGCTGAAATTTGTTTAAGATCTTTTTTATAGCAGATATAACAAGGTTTGTAATATGAGATCGATTTCATGAAAATAATTATGCATTGACTGGCACGTACGCTTAAATTAAATATTTCACACTAAATTCAAAATATCACCACCTCGGTATTTTTAATGGGGCCGATGCGGTTTTTTGGTATGCTCTGCTCAAATGTACGAAAATTTGGCTGCTCCAGGATATTCAATTTTTCAACAACAAAATATTAAATGAGGATGTGTCGTGCAAAAATTCGAAATGGCGAAAAATTTAAATTCAACCGGTATCAAAGCATTGTTTTCAAAGTGATATCTAATGTAGTTTTCGACGTTGATTCTTATTACGTTTCTAAAATGGAGTTTTATCCACAATACCGAAACAGAATTATTACACTCGACGCGCGTTTCGCTAACCATGTAAGCATCATCAGGAGATGATTAAAACTGTTTTAATCATCTCCTGATGATGCTAACATGGTTAGCGAAACGCGCGTCGAGTGGAATAATTCTTTTTCGGTATTGTGGATAAAACTCCGTTTTAGTGCATGCTGCCGAAGGTTCCAAACCCCAACATAGTCTTATTACGTTATCGACTTTTCTAGAAAAAAAAATATTTATCGAGAAAAAAATATATAATATATAAAATTTTAAAATGGCAGATTTGAAAATCTGATCGCCAAGAACAATTTACCTTCGGTGGCTTCCAAGTGGTACCTAATAAGTTGCCAAATCCCAAATGTCAATCGCAGCCGTCTTCGTGATACGTAATAGTAAAACATTAGGCTTATGGCATTTGAAATTACTCCGACTCGAATTGAGGTACCTGCGTGAACGCTCAATAGCCAAAGGCTATTATAATTATTATTCTAATCAGATAACTTGCCACCATAGCCTAAAACTTTGTTGTGAATGTACCCGACAAAGAATGGTCTACTACCAGACAGCACTTACTCAGACCTATAATACCAATTCCTGCACCGTTTGTAGAACACCTACACTAGCTCAGTTCAGGTTCGTCCGTTGTTTACCTTTTTCCCACTTCATAAGTTTAAATTGTATACGAGGTTATGAAATTAAGTCAAAATAAGTTGCAGTCAAAATCAAAATTGGACGCCACCCAGTTTTATTTTATTGGCAATATCCTTCAGTTATCGTTTCGAATACAGTTAAAAAAAACTTTGAAATAAAATATAGTTAGTGTTCAAAATCGGTTAGGTAATTAATTACCTGTCACAATTTTCGTTTCGTCAAGTTGATGATGATATCAAAACCCAAATCTCGAAATTAAAATCTGAATGCAGGGATACGTCGCTCTTAAAAAGTTGTCTAAAAATATTTCTCAAGTAGCCAATTTCTTTCTACAACCGGTAAAAATGGGTTTCCTTCATTTTGCAAGATAATATACATTTTACTAACTTAAGCTGCTCTCTTAATTATTGAATCAATTTTGATAAAAAAAAAATAATAATAAAAGAAAAATTATTATCGTGCTAAATGAATACATTTTAATAATAAAGCTCAGTGCTACCACCGAACATAATATGTAATATGTTCGCTGGTGCTACATTCATATTATAGAGTATTCCAGCTTTTTAATTTATACATCACAATATGTTATTTGATATTTGTATTATTTTTTGCTATACACATATAATTAACTGTAAATTGAAATGAGCTTTTGATATTTCCCTATTCAGATTATTTTATTTAAATATTTGCTGTTATTCTGGTTTATACGCATTTGATATTAAAATATATTACGGCAATGCGACATTTTTTACTGAAGATTTGCTTTATGACTATCAGTGTTCGATAAAAAGTGTAATGAAATGATATCAAATATAATATTTATTGATGACTTAATCCTATTAATTTGGTATACTTCTAAGGCAATAGAAATATACAGAAAACTTGTGGTCCAATTAACAAAAAGAACACTCAATCTAAGGATTGAATTTTGTACTTGATCTGGGAAGATAATTATTATTCTTCAATCAATCAATCAATCAACTTTTATTTGCAAAATATAACAACAATTGTACGATATAGTGGACACACAATTATACAATCTAGTTTAAGCATCGTCATTAAAAAAATAAAATAAAATACAAAAACATGCTAAAAACATGTAGGACACCCATCTAACAGTAGAACCACATAAATTAAATAAACACTAACAATAAAAGACCCTAACAATTAAAAAATTAAAAACTGAAACTTAACAAATAATCAAGTCCTCCGATTCTAAGTCCCACTAAGCCGGGCTAAAGAGTGATCGTCAACCGTCAGTGTACCCCAGTCAAACTCCAAGAACTCCCGGGCCTCATATGGGCTTATATGGTGAAGTATTTTTTTAATTGCAAATTTAAATTTGTTAGATGGTATGGTTTTTATTTCTTCCGGAAGGCAATTAAAAAGTTTTATTGACGAAATTTTAAAATTTTCATGGGTGAAAGACAATCTATGTTGAGGAATTATTAGTTGTTTTTTGTATCTCGTATCATGGGAGTGAACCGATTGATGGGTTTGGAAGTTTACAAAGTTTTCTTTGGCATATTGGAGTGCTTGTTGGATATAAATTGCCGAGGGAGTTAATATTTTTAGGTTCTTAAAATGTGGACGGCAGGACTCCGATTGGTCTATTTTGGATAGGATTCTGATTGCTTTCTTTTGTTGTTTGAATATAATTAACCACTCCGGGGTGTGGCCCCAGGCCAAGATGCCATACATGATAAGGCTTTGGAATATGCCCATGTATGCAATTCTGCCAATCTGTGCATTAGTATGTTGCATTATTAGCCTAAGTAGAAAGTTTACACTGGCCAGTTTGTTACTTAAACTGGTAGTGTGGGGCTTAAAAGAGAGCTCTTTATCCAGTATAATACCTAAAAATTTAGTTTCTGATGGTTTATTATCTGTTGTTTGTTTTTTTAAATTAAATTCAATATTTACAGTTTTATTCAAATTAAGAGCTAGGGAATTTGAGTCGAACCAACTTTTTGCTTGAATGTTTAGTTCTGAATTTTTCCTTTGAGCTTGTTCTAAGTCTTTATGTTAATTGAAGTAGGTTGTGTCATCGGCAAATTGGATACATTTTCCACCATCCAAGCTAAGACAAAAGTCATTTGAATATATGACAAACAAAATGGGTCCCAGTATGGACCCTTGAGGTACACCAGATAAAACAGTTTTTATTGAGGATTTTAGACCATCAATTTCAGTTAATTGTTGTCTTCTCAAGAGATAGGATTCTAAAAAGACTTTTGCATTCCCTCTTACCCCATAAGCTTCAATTTTTTGTAGTAAGGTCTTGTGGCAGACGCAGTCGAATGCCTTGGAGAGGTCACAGAATGTGGCAACCACACACCCCCCCCCCCTCAAACGCATCGACCACGCCAGTCACAAAACTGAGGCAATGGTTAGTAGATATTTTTTTCCTAAAACCATATTGGGTTTTGGAGAGCAGTTTATTTGTGCTTAAGAAATTAACAAGCCTGACTGAGTATGCTAATTCAATTATTTTTGAAAGGGTGGGTATTATGGAGATAGGTCTATAGTTATTTAAATCTGTTTTTTCCCCTTTATTCTTATATATCGGTGTAACTCTTGCTAATTGCTTGACCACGTTGCTAACATCGCAAAATCAGCCTCCCAGAAGCTTGGTGCGCTATTTCGCAACAAAAAACTCTATACACCGCAGCAGTTGCTCTTGCTCTACAAAGCGCAAATAAGACCGTGCTTAGAATATTGCTCACATATCTGGGGTGCCGCACCAAAGCGCACCCTAAAGCTGCTGGATTCCATTCAGAAGAGAGCTGTGCGTCTCGTCGGCGACCCGGAATCTAGATAGTCTGGAACACCGCAGACATGTAGCCGAGATATCTCTGTTTTACAGATACTTTCACGGCAGATGTTCCCAGGATTTGGTCCGCCTCATCCCGCCCCTGGCAGCTCCTGTCAGACAGTCACGACAGACGTCAAGAGCGCACCAGTGCGTCGTACAGCTGGAAACACCTAGAACATCGATTTACAAGAACACCTTCGTCTGGCGCACGGCATCACTGTGGAACTCACTCCCAGGACATCTGTTTCCCACTACTTACAACTTACAAATATTTAAGAGCCGTGTCAATCAACATCTTAGTGTGTGTGCCACTGCCATTAAAAAAAAAATTAGTTTATCTGGGAATTGCCCTGAGGTAACACAGAGATTATAAATCTAAATTTTAGTTAAAGGTGTCAAAATGCCCAACTTTATTTCCTTTAATAGTCTATTGCTGTGACCAAAAGTATCTCTTGCGTTACTATTATTTAGTTCGGTTATATATTGTGCAACTTCCTCTTCACTAACTGCCAAGAGGAACAGGCTATTCTGAATTGATACATGTTGTTTTATGAGATCTGATGGATTTTTTTTGGTGTGTGGTATATTTTTTCCAATTTCTTTAGGTACATTAATAAAGAATTCATTGAAATCATTGGGGTTTATTCCTATTTTTGATGTATGTTTATTTTTTTTGTGAGCATTAAAGTATTGCCACATTTCTTTTTGTTTATTTTTAGAATTTATGATTTTCTTTTGAAGGTTGATCCTTTTATGTTCATTTAGTTTATATTTGTATAGTTGTCGAGCATTTTTTTATTGTTTCAGACAGATCAAGATTGTTTTCTTTAGCAAACCGTACCAGAAATGTTACGTTATTCCTCAGATCTTTTAACTCTTTAGTGAAATATGTTTTTGACTTATTTTTAACTTGAATTGTTTTGGTTTTCAAAGGTAAGTAGTTATCCAGTGTAGAATTAAGAATATTTAGAAAATAGTCCAGACTTTCATTGACATTAACAAAATTCTCCAACCCCGACCAATCACACAATTGCAGTGAGCTTATTGTTTTCCCAACTGCCTCACCAGTAAATTGCCGATATGTGACCCGTTCAGTACCCAATTGAGGCCTGACCAGAGGACAGCCCGCGATATAGTTGACGATTCCCAAGTGGTCAGATAAATAAAAATCCTCCAAAACGGTCCTACAATTAGAGATATTATTCGTGATACAGTTATCAATACAAGACGCACTCCCCTTGCCAAGCCTAGATGGGCTGTTTATTAAAAATTTAAAATTGTATGTACTAACAAGCCTTACAAAATTTATTGTTATATTAGAGTTTGAGTCCAGTAAGTTTATATTAAAGTCTGCATATATATAGAAGGTTTTCCTTAAAATATTCAAAATACTAAACAACTTATCTAATTTATTCAAAAATACCTCTGTATCTCCTGTCGGTGAACGGCATAGGCACACCACAATTTTGGTAAATTGATTGTCTTTTATCTCTGTAGCAATTATTTCAAAATTTTCTTCCTCGGCAAGTTTATCTATCTTCTGTATCTTCCTTATATATAACATATTCTTCCTTAGCATAGCAAATTACACCCCCATATCCTCCCTTTCTACAGAAGTCATTTGCTATATTGTATCCATCTATGTTGAAATGTTGTATGATTTCTTTGGTGAGCCAGCGTTCACACAAGCAAACTACTTCATACTTTTGCTCCAATATGATAGGTTCTAAATCATCCAGTTTATTTTGCAAACTGCGGATGTTCTGATAGTACATTCGCTGTGTACTGGATGTAGCATCGATGGGTGAGGATCCATTATGGCTCATGGCGTCCTCCTTTTCACAAAAAACTGTATCATGACCATCTACACTGCAGGATCCACAATCTCCGTTGTCTGCGGTGGCATCCTTTTTTTCGCAAAAAACTTTGACACTAATGCACCATGCTTTTCTATAGTTGGATTGGCTAATCGTTACTTTGAAAGAGGAGTACAATTCCGGATGTTTCGAGGCATGGGGCTCACAGGAAACCTCGGGAAAGTCTGCCTTCAAGATTGAGGTTAGTTCTTCTGTCGTTGTTGCTGGATTCAATCGTGTGACATGAAAGGTAGCAAATTTTGGTACAGTGGTTATTCCAATATCCCTTTTATTATTGGCACCAACAAGAAATCGCTTATTTCTTCTTCGACCTTGTCGCCGCCAATCCGATTCATTTTCATCTCCATCGTTATCACTTCTACCGTATTGGCCCAGATTTTTCAGTTCATCAATTTTTGTCATGGCCTGAGCTTGATGTATAGCGTTTGTTACCTGATGAGGAAAAATCACACCTCTTCTTTTAGCTTCTATGTTCACCTTTCCGCCGCCGGCGCCTCCGTCAACTTTGTTGTTACTTTGTAGGCGTAAATGCGTATGTACTTGTGCCGTTTTGGTTGCATATGATTGCATATCTCTGGATGTACTGCCAGTTGCCTCCCTACCATGTTTGGAGATAATAATATTTGGTATTTGTTCAACACTATTATCGTATTTTCCATCAGATTCATAATAATTTTTTATGTCGTTTTTTTCCAACTGGCTAATTTTTTCAAGAAGAAAACGGCTCTTCTCTTTTAATAATTCGATATTTTCGTAGAGCAAATCCTGTTTTGATTGCATCTCTCTTACCAAGTCTTTCAATAATTTGTTTTCGGCCTGTAAAACGTCCACACTCTTGGAGGTTATATTTTGATCATCGCCGTAATTTAGGATTTCGTGTCGACATGTAGCACTTTTCTTTCCAGCTGCCTGTATCATGCAGGCTGGATGAAACACCTCACTGCATTTATAACACTTAACACACTCAACAACCACCTTTTTACAATGAAAACACGAATTTCGCGGCTCCGTTCTGTTCGGTGACCTGTCAGTGTCCGCCATCTTAGTATTTTATTATTATCTGAATATATTTTAAAAGCATTCAACAAATGTTAGTGTGAAAAGCGCGTAAGCGTCAGATTGGCCCAGTGCGAAACACCCTCTCATTGGTCGTTTCCTAACAAATAGATATGTTGATTACGCTCTTCTGGTTGAAATAGTATTTCGAGTCACCAACAAATATATATTTGTTTCTAAACGAAGCTAGTTTACTTTCTTCATCACCATCTGAGCTAGGAAACCTACAAGCAATAGCGTGTTGCAATAGACATACAGCTTTTATTGTGACAATACTGTTAGCGCAATTATCTTGACCCATTTCATGTATTATTTATACCTGACCCTTTTCAAAATGTTGGCATCTAAAACGACCGTTTTTATATTCTGATGATCTCACCGGCTTAATCCAAAAGGGTTATAACTGGTTTTTCTTCATTTATTTTTGTCGGCCGGTCTGAACCAAACTAACCGGAGTTATTAATTTTAAGATTTTCCGTTACCTGTGACTATAATGAGGGTGGTCCTAAAACAATATATTTAAGGAAAATTGGAAAAATAAAGGTAGATAAGTTTCATTGGCTGGAGTTTAGTTCAGTCGCTCAGCTTAATTCAGTCATTAGATTCCGTGACCAATCGATGCATCAAAGTGGACTTGGTACAACTTTCAGCTTATTAAATTATCCATAGCATGGATCACGGCCTACGAAAGATTATTACGAGAACACAAATTTAATTAGCTTAAAGTTAATATCGCACTAGTGTTACCATTATTTTTTTTCATTTTATGGTTCGTTTATTAAGGAAATAGCCTTTTTAAATGAGAAATTACCTGCAAGGGATTTATTTTAAAGAAAAATGTTAATAATATTTTCTAACAAAAGCAATACATGTCGCAAACTTCGAATTAAAAATTTTCAGCTTACGATACTGTCTTCAAATGATCTGGAATTTGACCTAAAATCTCAAAAACCAGTAAAGGATCGATTATTGACCGAGACACCCTGCAATCCGATTGACGAGGATGAAGGAATGGTTCTGCCGTAATGATGTCAGGGCACGCTGTATTGGCCATCTTGGTAAACGCAACGTGCTTGGGTCTTTGCTGCATTGAACTGGACCAAATTTCGGTCGCCCCAAGTTTGAACTTTCTCCAGGTCTTGATTAATAGGTGTAATCTGCTCAGACCGGTGATGAGTCTCAGTCGCTGGTCACGGTTTTTCTGATCTGAAGTGAGAGACAAGGGTTCTGTCATCTGCAAAACTGTAAACAGGATTATTCATTTCGATCAACAGGTCATTGATATAGATGAGGAACAGAGTTTTTGAAAGTATTGCGCCCTGAGGCACGCCCGCGTTGATGGTGAATGTGTCCGAGATATGTTCATCGACTGCAACGTGTAGGGATCTGTTCTTGTGGAAACTAGCCAGCCAGCTGCAGAGAGAAGCTGGCAGTCCGAAGGACGGCAGTTTGTTGAGCAGTCCGTCATGCCAAACTCTGTCGAATGCATTTGAAACATCCAACGCAATCGCTCGAGACTCTCCGTAGTTTTCAATTGCCCTACTTCATATATGAGGGACATAGACCAATATATCGCTGATTATTCTGTTGTTCTCGAGGTACTTCACTAGTTGCTGGTTGACTACACGTTCCATGACTTTGTAGATTATTGGAAGCAAGGCAATTGGGCGATAGTTTGTGGGCGTGGTTTTCTTGCTTTTTTTGGAACAGGTTGCACTCGAGCGACTTTCCAAGAGGATGGGTAAATCCCTTTTCCGTAAAAAAGAGAAAAAAGCCTTGAAAAACGGGTGTTAGTTCGTTGGCGCAATTCTTTAGCACGATGGCAGGTATTCCGTCGGGTCCTGATGCCTTTTGCGTACCTAGTTCTTTAAGGATTTTGCGAATATCATGGTGATGAAACTTGACTTCTGCCATGGTGGTGTTGATGTTCGATATGGTGGGGAAAGTCTTGTCTTGGGGGACGTCTAAGGTAGAGTGCGATGAAAACAGTTTAGCGAGCATGTTTGCTTTTTCCTTGGCTGTAGTCGCCGTGATGCCACGTTCGTCCGTCAAAGGTAGGAGAGACGTTATTGTAAAGTTGTTAATTACTGCCTTTGCTGCCGACCAGAAATTCCTGGAACCGCTGAGACATTGCAAAAGTTTATTCCTGATCCTTTGATTGTGTTTGTCTTTAGTTTCGTCGATCATACGTTTGTATTCGTTTCTCGCTTCGACAAAATAATTGCGATTTTCAGCGGTCTGATCTTGCTGAGAGTACTTGTAGGCTTGCTGTTTCCTACCTACAGCTCTTTCGCATCTTCTGTGAAACCAGGGCTTTCCTTTTGATGGTAGCTTGATGGAATTTGGGATGTATGCTTCCATTCCTGAAGAGATTACTTGCGTGATCTCTTTGCAGCAGATTGATGGGTCGTCAGTGCCAAAGCAGACGTCGAACCAAGGAAAATCTAGGTAGAACTCCCAGTTTGCAGAATTGTAATGCCAGATTTTGCGAGGCAATGGTGGGTCCTTCTGTATGAGTGGCAATTCACACATCGTTGTAATAAGTTTGTTGTCGGATGTACCTAATGGCGGACCAACTGTAATTGTGTAACTGGTCAGGATTGGTGGTTAGAAAGAGGTCCAGGAGGGCGGCGAATTCGCCCCTCTCTGAGATTCGAATTAATTCATCTACAAGTTGAGTAAGCCCACAGCTGATGGCAAATACTTCAGCTTCTCTACCTTCGTTGTTAGTCTTGTTGTGATGTTTGAGCCAGTTTGTGTTATGGGCATTGAATTCTCCCAGAACGATTATTTCTGAACTGGGGTGATCGACCTGTATTGAGTCAAAAGTGGTAGCTAGTGTTGAGAAAAAGCTTTGGTAGGCTGTGTCGCTCGGAGGGCGATAGAGACAACGTATAAACTTGGTTAATCCCTTGGCGGTGAACTTGAGCCACATGACGTCAAGGTTGTTCGGTTCGAATGTTTCCTCGCGGTGACATGAAAGGTCGCTTCGTACAAAAAGGCATATTCCGAACTTATGTCTAAATCGGGTATGTAAATCGTAACCAGGATAGGGGTAGTTCACTGTTGTTGTAGAACAAACTTGTGTTTCTGTCAGGGCTAGTATGTGTGGTCTATTTGCTTGTAGATGTTGATGTACCGAATTTATGCTTGTATTTA
>MU181922.1:1132791-1157248 GCA_016904865.1 Pissodes strobi | reverse complement strand
ATGGAGTAATAATTATATTGGAGGTATTTCAAATATAATATGGCAATTAAATATTCCCATAAGTTTATTATACTAAGGAAATTGAATTTAGTACCTGTTTTACTAACAGTATAAACTACGGTGATGTTAAATCTTCCACTGGAAAAGAATTTTCAAATATTCAGTATTCCCTCAGCTTATGTTGAGACATTAGTATCAAGAGTTTTAAAGAGCAGTTTCGATATTTAAAATACCAATAATCAGCAGCTGCACCTACCGAGAGGTAGGTAGATGCCATTTACTGTCGCTGTTTCACTCAAGACAGTTAAGCTGCACAAATGTGTAGATAGCATATTGAAGGGAGATTTACTTTCCTTAAAAAGAAAACGGTTTGATTTGTTTAAAAACATTCACATAGTACAAGCTTATAAACAAACATCCTTTATAGTATGATGTTTTAACATAACATGCAAAAACTTTTTCTCACCGCTTTTAAATTTTTTGGGTGATTACATAGCATTATTATATACTATTTACAAATATAATTTCTGTTTTTGATCAACACGTAGGGTTTTCTAGGAATATTTGAAATAAACTTTTGATTTTTATGTTAAAAATCGTATATTTGGACAGAGGTTGCTACATGTAATATCTCCGTAAATATTTCTAAACGAGGTTGTTTAGAAATATTTATTAAATATAAGAAAGGTTTTTCCCTGGATTCTTCTTAATCTTTTTCTTGATCTGAAACAACAAGAAAAGAATTTTCAGTTATTATAAAAGTAAGAATTTGCGAATTTAAGGCTTTTGCTTCTTTTTTGTTAGAAGTGCTTGTCGGCCTGACCTTTTCTAATGGACAATGGCCATGGGCTGTCTCTTTTTAGCGACCATCATATGTACTTATGTCCCAACGCCCTTGATGAAAGCGTTCTCCCTGTTCTGCACTATCCTTACCAAGATTTTCAGGAAAATAATTCAAATGATTATGCAGAAATTGTAAGTTAATACTCATATTGCAGCCCATTTTTTGAAAGTTTGTAAGCATTTCGCTCACGATGTTCATGTAGTCTATAGATTTTTTGTTGTCTAAAAAAATTTGCCGACATTTTTAAAGGAAATAGAAGCATCGCCTTCAGTGGGTTCCACAGTATTAAGAAAATTGTCGTCTTTCTTCAACTCCCTTATTTGGGCTCCAGCCAATATACCTTCTTTAAGTCTGGCTTCTGATAAAAATTTAAATTTTGTACACAAATATTGGAAACAGGAAACCAATTTACTGTTGTCCAGCGCATATCACGGGCCCTACTATCTTATTTGCAATGAAAGCATATCATCTTAGTGTAGACAGACTGCTGTGCCTAAATCATACTTACAATTTTAAGATCGCCCCATATGGAACACTGATGTTCATCGTTATTTATTTTGACTAAAAGTGATTCGAAATTGCTGTATGTTTCCTTTATATGAACAGAATGGGCCACGGGAACAGAACTCAACTTATTGCCATTGTGCAATAGAACGCCTTCTAGACTTCTTTTTGATGAGTCAATAAACAAACGGCAGTGGGTAGGATCATATTCATCAAGTCCAAAATGCAAGATAATCCCTTCAACATTGTTATAATAAACGAAAGAGCCCTCTTGCACAAAACACTCTTACAATTTTCTCTCGTATTTCCTATACCAACGAAATGTAACATTCGACGCTACTAAATACTTTTCCTTCAACCTAGAATCCAACAATTAGAGGCATTCTTTTGAAGGTCCGAGATCCCTCGTTAAGTCATTAAGTTCATTTTGTATAAATACTTATCAAACACTATTTCAAATGAAACATATTTATCTAAATTAAGTATGTGTATCGTCTTCAGTTTTAGGTGATGGACTGGAAACATTTTTGAGAATTGGAATATCATCTGCATGAGTTATTGTTCTTCTAGCTGAAGGAGCATCTAGGTACTGAATCACTATCTATTTTTTTATTAAGCCCTGTAGTTTTACACAGACAAAAGTAGCAATCATCAACGTGGTTACGGTGTTCGTTGTGCGCACTTAAATTGACGCACAAATTTCATAATGTTTTCACGTTGACTTTGTAAAACAAAACTATCACAAATATAGCACAAGATATTTGGGTCATTCAGACGGCATCTTCTAGATGAACTTGCCATATTTTCACACCCACATTGTAAATACGCCAAGTAAGTAACTCAAACACATTGTTATTCACTTACAAGTGACGGACGGGTATATTAACATTATCTGCGAAGCGCCGGCGCCGGCGCCGTCGCCGGTTGCGTAAAAAATTTATTAAAGGTCATGCAGCCGTTTTCTTCAGTGTTGCCATGTTAATACAGTTACAATAAATTTAGGAAATTTGATAATATTATATTTTAATTCTAAAAAAAAATAACCAAAGAGGATCAATGATTTCAAAAGCGCAATTTTTTCGTCATATGAAAAATTATTAATGGAGTAATATTCACATATACAGCTCACGTCAAGCGTCGTCTGTGAAAATCTACTCCTATACTTTAATTGATTTATTAGACATTTACTACCAGTATCATAATGAAGCTCTTTATGACAGATTATTATCGTGACAGATTTAAATTTAAAATGTATCAATGTTGACAGTTCATAAACAATTTACTTGGTAAATTTTAAAAATTAAAGATTATTTTTCATTATTATGACTAGTCATAGAAAAAGTAGTGTATGCAACTCGCATTTAATGGCTATTAAGTCACGAGCATGAGAGTTACAATACGAGTCATAGGCGAGTGTCGCAACGAATGAGCATTGCATAATATCCTATTAACGTGACGTTCCGTGACGAATCTGTGGGTTTCAACGTTTTTACGCAATGGATTCATTATGGATAACGGCAAATTTATTGAGCAAATACATTAATAAGGACAGTTGAGTCGTCTAATTCCTAAAATAATGTGTGATCTTCTTCTTCTTCTTCTTCTTCTTGCCTTTTAGTAACCACATCTTGCGTATTCAGATAATTTTTCCGCGATTTACTTCTTTATCATCCAAAATTAATGCAAAAATCGCAAATTTTCCTCTATTGAATGTTATCATGATAAAAAAAAAATGGATCAGGGACGCCAATTACAAAAACCACGAATGCAACTGACATTAACGGTAGCCATTTTTCTACGTGATCGCTACTGGCTGCGGTGACTAGGTAGAAAGTGTAAGGCGCGTCAAATCACTCTGTTTCCCAGACAGTGGGCGCAACGCCAACTGTAGCCCAAATATTAACAATGTTGCCGAATTACAAATAATGTCTTCAGAGTCCAGCGAATGTCTTTCAATTGCTCTGGTAGTGCAGTGGTCAGCTCCTGTTCTTGTGATATGGCGGCCCGTGTTCGATTTGGTCCCGTGTTTTTATTATTTATTTAATATTATATTTGTAAAAAGTTTTTTTCTTCTTTTTTTTTTGATAGTTTTGCTTAGTTTTTGTTGGTTGCGCCTCCGTAGCGGGCGTTACTTATTACTTACTCTCAGGTATTTCCGTCACTAACTATTGCGCCCACTTGTCTAGGGAACGAAGTGTTTGCATTTTTAGTTTTCCCAGCTTGTCAGGGCAACCAGTAGCGCTCACGGTATATAAAACGTAAAAATGCTAACGTAACGGTATTATAGACAGGCAAATCTAACTAGACCTTTAGTGTGAATCGTTAGCAAGATTTACGTGACGTTGCTGTTCTGTAATGCAACGTTGACGATCCGTTAAATGCTAGTCGATCTTTTAACGCGCCAGACGTTTAATTAACGTTAACGCTCATTTGTGTACTTTTGAGATATTTAGCATTTTTATCGGAAACGGCTAAGAGTGGAGTGTTCGAAGTAGTCTGGTTTTTTTCAATATTTTGCTTTTACTGCACTGTTGAAAAAAAATTATTAATTTTGATAACATTTTCTGGGCACGATCTTCCAACACTATTGAAATTGGCGAGAATCGGAGAATGGCGAGTATTCTTTTTGGGCTATTTAGCTTTAACAGCTGCTTCTTTTTTGAGGTAAGCTGATGCAGCCTTTTTTATTTCATTATGTCATTATTACTTTTAGGAGTGTATTTTTTTTTCTTGCAATAAAAAGAAACCTTTATTATTATTTTTATTATTAAAAAAAGAGGTAATTTTGGGTCGTTGTAGCACCGAAAAAGTCGTAAGAATCGAAAAAAGCCGAGATAACAGTTCAATAAGAAATTTCTAGATGAAAACTCTCTAAATGCTTCTCCGTTTCGGAAGTGAGAGGAAAATGGACTTTTGAGGGAAAATATAAAAACATTGATTTATAGGTCGAAAGACCAAAAGTTTTAACTTTTTTTTTTCGAGACTAGAATATTTACGCCAAAAACTGTAGAAGAGGCCACTTCACAAAATAGGATGCCTTTTTTTTACCCTGTACCTCTTGTCAGCCTCTGTAATATAGTAGTTCGAATAATCACCTATCTAACTGCCAACTTATAAGCATAATGACCAACTTACTATTTAAAAATTATATATTAAGCCGGTCTGTAACCTATGTTCACTTTTGAGGCAAATATTTCCATGGGAGAGTTAGCACAGTGGTCGAGCGCACGCTTGGCGTGCGAGATGTAACGTAGCTTTATTTCTTATGATTCTTGCAGCGCCAACGGAAATTTACGTGTATTGTACCTAAACACGGTTATATCTCCACAATATGGGGTACGTAACACGTTGTTGTTTGTCTGTGATTGGCATGATTGGTCAATACTTAAAAATATCTTAGACTGCACGAAAATCTCGGTTAAAGCGCAAGTCAGATAATGGGGCTTGAACCCAAATGCATGCACTTCTGAAAACACGTTCATGTATTATTTATTAATTCCCCAATAATTTTGAATTAATAAATATCGCTCAATACTTAATACGTACGTATTATAAGCTCTCCTTGCATAGTAATTAAATTCTATATATTTTCAGGAAATTGCATCAGCTTGTCAAAACCCTTACTACTAAATTAACTTATCTTGGCGAGCTCCAATTAATCTTCCTATAATCTATCTATACAAGAGCTTCAGTCGTTTCGCTCGGATCCTGGTGGTGTTATATTCTTGATTTCAGGCACGCTGTTAATTAATACTTTCTTAACATGTCCTTTGCACGTAAGCTATTTTTTTAGAAATGCAATTACCTTGACGTATTAAAGTATATTAGATCGTTCATAGTCAAATTTATGATTAGTCTATTTATATAGTGGACAGTTATTTATCAATGTACGATATCTAGCTTAAAGTATCGAAAAAATGTTTAAGGTACAAGGTAGGGGCTGTATTTCATTTCGGAGACCACCTTTTAAAATTATTTTCAATTACATAGACATTCCAGGATTTGTCAATAATTAAAAGCCTTGCTTGTTTTTCGTCATCCATGTTTCTTATTTGCTTTTACGTTATATTATATCTAGTATTTCGAATGATATAAGAATCCTTCTCTCTCAGTTTTGTAGATATTATCTATTTTACTGAAAATTTCCTATAGAAATTTAAAAATATCGTATCTCAGATCTCTATAATTTGCAGCTTTAGATGAAAATATGAAAATTCAAATAATCAAATGAGATAAATTATTAACTGTCTATATACTGAAAGACGAAAAGCATGTTACGAAAAACAAAGGTAGAAAATATTACTAATCTTGGATTTATAGAATCAAGATATACATAAATAATTCAGAGACCATTATTATTACTTCTTTTATTCATGCAATTATAATTTTTTCTGCTTATTTAGAAAGAATTATTACAACACAGTTTTATCCGCAATACCGACAAAGAATTTTTACACTCGTCGCGCGTTTCTCTAGCTAGCATCATCAAGAGATGATTAAAACTATATAGTTTTAATCACCACCTGGTGATGCATAGCGAGACTAGCATCAAGTATAATACTTCTCTTTCGATATTATTGTCGATAAAACTTTTCCAACATAGTAATGGTAAATCAAATATATTGACTAAACTTTGCTGGTTTTTAAAAAATAGTGTAAACTGATCAAATAATGAATAATGTGCATTATCTCATCATATTTTTGTAACTGGCTGTAATTTTTATTTCAAAACCAGATGAAAAAAAACGACAAAAAAAAACAAAGAAATAATTGCACGGATAAAAGAAATATTATTGATGTTTTAAGCATAATCTATTTATGTATTTTGTTTCTAAAATATTCAAGTTCGGATTATTTTTCATCTTGATTACTTTCGTAAATTCTTATTATACCCTTCTTGTTTTTCGAAGCAACTTTCAAATTGACCCAAAATTAATTAAATTCCTTTAACACTGATAATTTTATCTACTGTAACTTCACTTGAAATCGAAGCATTTTGATTTCTATCAAATCATCGGTTTAAACACAATCTTTATAACACAAATATATAAAATTTAACACTAAAACTTATAAATACTTTAATTTCAAGTATATAATCTAATTAATTATAATATGATATGATATAATACCATTTTAAATTTTAGTAACACTTCGAAAGAGTTGGCAGTTTTTGAAGTGAAACTTCTTTAGACGCGCTGTATCTGGACAGTATGCCGGTGAACGCATTACGAAAGTTAAAAAATGTGTGATACGGCGAACTTATAACGTTAGTTTAGGCGATCTAAAGTAGAGAGGTAAATATAGCACTAGTAAAGACAGAAGCAGGGAGATATATGGTGACATAGCGGGGCAAAATTTTCTTTCGACCCTGCCACAATCCAAACCAAGCATGGAAAAAGCATCTTTTATCTTCGTCTCTTCCACGTCGTCCATGCCAACTCGCCCATCTTTCTTGAATGGGCGAATGGGCCGAGGCTTCATGTAGAGGGGTAGATGTGTTCCACCCTTATCACCCGATGAAATACCACCACATGGGTTTAGGTGGCGTGAAATGGCCCTTGTGATTCGGTTCTAAGGGTGGAAAAGAAGAATTATTGCATGATGCTAGGAAAAAATAAGTTAAAAAAACATAACTCAAACAACATTGACACACAGACTAGCCCTTCTTCACCTGATGGTTTATCCAATTTTCTGCCAACGGAGCTAGTTTTAAATGAAGTACTTGTTGCTCTTCAGACGCTTCAGGAAGCAACTGCTGGCTTGCCATTGGTTGAAAGTAGTTCCATGAATTCCGCTATATTTACTGTGCACAAACATGTTACTACGTTGGCTTTTAGAATTGGGCAGGCGGAAAAGACAGATCTGGATTTAAATAACCAAATGCGAGAATACAAAAAGTTAATCATCTCATCGCCTACACCTTCAGTGAGTGACTCAGTTTTTAATCTGCCACCACCTTCTAGTAACAAGAAAACATTTAGTCAGGCACTTAAATACACACCAGCGAAAAATAATCCAGCTTCAAAACCTGACATTAAAGAATGGAAAACACCACCGCAAAATACAGTCAAGCATGAAAGCATTGTCAAAATCAAGGATCAGAGCGATCCCAAAGTGGTATTACATGAAATTAAAAAATCTGTAAAAGCTGCAAAGATTGATGGTCAATTTAAGAGAATTAAACAGCTCGAGAATGGAAGTGTTATCATTGAATGTGATAACGCCCTGCAACAACAAAAGCTTAAAGATAGTCTGGTAGAAAAGAATAATATAGAGATTAAAAATATAGTTAATAATGATCCTATGATCATGATAACCGGTATTTTAAAAGGGTGCTCCCCAAATGAATTTGTTGCTGAATTTATTTCAGAAAATCCCTGCATAACTGACACGTTTGGAACAAATATAGCCGATGCATTCAAGTTTATAACTAAGAGAGGATGTAGAAATGAGGCAAAGGAAAATTGGGTATTTCAAACATCGCCTCAGTTGTTTAAATGGTTAATAAGGAATAATGATCTCGCATTTGATTTATGTCCAGTATATGTTCAGGAGTACACCAACGTTGCTTTGTGTTTTAAGTGTTGCTTGTTTGGGCATGTGTCTAAGTATTGCACAGGAAAGCTATGTTGTTATAAATGTGGAAAATCGCATCTGGCCGCGGATTGCACCGAAACCATCTTTGATTGCCCCAACTGCAATAAAACAAAACTGGCAGCAAGGAATCACACAGCACGTGATCCAAACTGTCCTGTATACATAAAAAGAATAGAACGACAACAGCAATACACAAATTATTCAGACGAACCTTTTTTAGGTCGGAAGTAAACATCATCAGTGGCAATAAGCATCTAGCAGATGATAACAGTACTTTTATTTTGACATATCAAAATGTGCGCGGTTTAAACAGTAAGATTGCTGAGTTTAATAATAGCGTTTGTGTTACTGAAGATAAATATGATGCCATTGCCCTAACCGAAACGTGGATATCTGATAATATTCATGATAGTGAGTTATTTCCTGACAATTTTTTAGTTTTCAGAAGTAGAAATAGAAAAGAAGATGCGCGAGGTGGAGGTGTGCTGTTGGCGGTAAAAAAAAACTACAAATGTACTAATGTAGAGTTAGAGTATGAGAAAGAACACATAGAACTGTTGGTTGTCAAAGTTTGGTTTAATGATGTGCATTTTATGTATGTGTTGGTAATTTATATTGCACCTAAATCTTCGATATTGGAAAGAGAAGAACTTTATTCATTCATTGAAAGCTTAGATTTTTTGTACGAAAATAAGTATGTAATCTTAGGAGATTTTAATATTAGTCACTTAAATAAGCACTACGTGAATGATAAGTATTCGGATCGTCAAATAGAATTGCTAATCAATTTTATGAAATTTTTTGATTGTACTCAAAAAAATTATATTTTAAATGCCAATCAGCATATTTTGGACTTAGTTTTGACCAAATGTCAGTGCAGTGTATTTGAAAGTACGTATAGCCTTGTTAAAATCGATATTCATCATCCACCATTAACTATTGAAATTGCATTAAAAGATAAAAAGACTAAATGTTTAACAAACAATTCCAACACAATGCACTTAAGTTTTAGAAAAGCAAATTTTCCGGCTATGTATCAGTTATTCCAAAATGTTAATTGGAATGACCTGGATGGCTTCAATGATGTGAACTTGGCAGTTAAGCATTTTTACGATAAAGTTAATTCTATTTTTGAAATATGTGTTCCAAAAGTCAGCTCCCGCAAAAAATATCCGGTGTGGTTTAACAAAGCCATAATTAAAGATATTAACACTAAGAATAAACTACGAATTAAAAGTAGAAAATCAAATAATTTAAATGTCTTCAATCAATTCATAGATCTTAGGGCAAAAATTAAAGGAGACGTAAAAATAGCTCATATGCAATATTTAAATAAGATTCAGCAAGATATAAATAAGGATTCTAGGTCATTTTGGCAGTACATTAATGATAACAAAAGTACTCCTAGTATTCCCGAAAAAATGCATTGTGATGGGGTGGAGTACATTGAGGGTGGGGCAATTTCAAATGCATTTGCATCATATTTTGGATCTGTATATAGAACTGATAACTTGGATGATATTGGTCTCAAGGATAGAAATAATATCTATGAGCTTTTTGATATTAAAAAAATTGATTATGATGATGTGTGTGATGCCGTTAAAAGTCTCAAAATTAACAAAGCAGTGGGGCCTGACAATGTACCATCTTATATAATTAAAGGCATGATTGGCTTTTTTGCAGAACCGCTTAGAATACTTTTTAATATGGCAATTGGTACAGGTTGTTTCCCTAAAATATGGAAAGAGGTCAAAATATGTCCAGTATTTAAAAAAGGTGATTTAGCAGACATTAAAAATTATAGACCAATTGCTATTTTGTCATGCCCTGCAAAAATCTTTGAATCAATTTTGTATAAATTTATATATGCAAATGTTTGTGGTAAGATAACGTGTAGACAACACGGCTTTCTCAAAAATAAATCAACCGCTACAAATTTATGTTCTATAACGCAATTTATATTAGAGAGTCTGGAAAAAAAATAACAAGTTGATGTTGTCTATACGGATTTTACTAAGGCGTTTGACCAAGTCTCACACAAAATACTTTTAGATAAACTTAATTATGAATATGGGTTTAGTAATAGACTAATAAAATTTTTTCACTCATACTTAAAAGGCAGGCGGCAAAAAGTTTTTATTAGAGGATATACTTCCAATAATTTTCACGCCGCATCAGGTATACTGCAAGGATCTAACCTTGGTCCAGTGTTGTTCCTTTTATTTGTCAATGATCTGGTTAATGAGGTTAATACAACGGAAACGCTATTCTTTGCAGATGACTTAAAATTATATTCAAAAATTCAAAAACTTGAAGACTGTCAAAAGCTTCAAGATGACTTAAGCAAAATATTGTCTTGGTCTGAAAGGAATGGTTTGTTGTTCAATATTGACAAATGTTATGTAATGACTTTTACCCGTAAAAAGAATAACATTGTATATCCATATGAGATGAATGGAGCGGTGCTGTCTAGGGTTACTGTAATGCGGGATCTAGGTGTTACTTTTGATGTGCAACTCAATTTTAAGACCCATATATATGCAATTATAAGTAAAGCTTCAAAAATGTATGGTTTTGTTGTTAGAAGTTGTAGGGGCTTTGATAGTATAAAATGTATTATAACACTCTATGTCACATATATTAGGAGCATTTTGGAGTACTGCGCAATTGTATGGAGTCCTTGTTATGAGGTACATAAAAATAATTTAGAAAAGATACAAAATAAAATATTAAGATATATACATTATAAGCAAACAGGTACATATGAATTGCATATACCTAAACTGGAGATCATGAATAAATATAACTTAAAGCCATTAGAAACTAGACGTAACTTAGCTTATTTGACATTTTTATATAAACTTGTTAATAATAAGATAAATGATCCTGGTTTGTTGTCCATGCTTAGTTTTAATGTACCAAATTACATAACTAGGAATCCGTCATTGTTTTATGTGAATGGTGCTCGTACAAATTATTACTTAGGCTCTCCAATCATAAAAATGTGTAGATTATATAATCAAATAAAAAACCAGTGTGACATTTTTAATATAAGTATAATTAGTTTTAGGAAATTAGTAGTAGACTATTGTTAGAACTTCTTTTTTTTTTCTCTTAAAAGGAGTATCTTTCCTACTCTGTAATTGGATCCATGTATCTGTAGAGTTTGTAACTAAATAAATGATGTACCCCTCCAGATTAATATACTCCGGAGGTAAAATAGGCTCCCCTTCGGATCTCCGGGTGGAGGCTGGGTCGGGAGGACCATCAGGCCTGAATGTCTCCAAGGCAGAAAATAGACGATTGTCAACGAGAAGAAACATACGAACCTAAGGACTTCGGTGAAATGTGGTTCACATTAAGCACAGATCGAGCAACCAAATTAATTTGTCGCTTGTCTAGACCACCAAGCAAATACCAACGGCTTTTCTTAAATATTGGCAATCAAATTGATTCTTAATCAGATTAACTATCCAACGGTAGAAATTGTCATAGTAGGAGACTTCAACGTAGATAACATCGACTTGTTGGGCCACTCCAATAAAAACGACGATGAAGGACGAGAAGCCGAGATTTTTGCTCTGTCACGGGCTGACTCAGCTGCTTGACGAACCTGCCAGGATACCTGAGCGTCAAAAAGACTCTTGGATCTATTCTTAACAACTAATCTTCAATTCTACAGCGTAACTGTCCAACCTCCATTGGGCTCATCAGACTACTATTTTATCTCCGCAACCTGTAAACTTATTAGCAAAGCTCAGGAGCCAGCGGTACTCCGAAAGTTTTGACACTACAAATCTGCAAAGTGGCGTGAACTTCGCGAGTTTTAACTTGCTTTTTCTTGGAAAGATGTCTGCTTTAGGATCCAAAACAGCTCTAAATCTGCTGATGAGGTAACTAAAGTTATCCTAGCTGGTATGGAAGCTTTCATCCCCTCTTATATGAAACGTATCTTAAAAAGTGGTTTGGGAAGAACTGCTAAAGAGCGGTCAATGCTAAAAATGCTGCCTAGCGCAAATGGCCCCTAGATCCGACAGCCGAAAATCGAAATATATTCATCACGACTAGAAACCAGTGTAAGCGCACCATTGACGAGAGCAAGGAGGGATATGACGAGCAGATCAATGATAAGCTTCTCAGCTATCCTAACAGATCAAGATCTTTTTGGTCAGCTGTCAATCAAGGTTTCTCAAAGACGTCAATCCAACTACTGGCCAAAGATGATGGCTCAAAAGCGAACATTCTTGCCAAAATTTCTACCTTAAATCATCAATCAAATATACTCCCCACCTATCCCGAAAGTGATTTCGTCAATGCCAGGTCTAGTATAACGCCAACGTGAAGTGAAACAAATACTCAAAAGCCTTGACACTAACAAGGCCACAGGACCGGATAGCGTTCCCACAATAGTGCTTAAGAAATATGCTGCTGAGTTATCAGGTCCACTATACAGGTTTTTTTTCTATCATACAGAACTGCATTCTTTCCTTCTAGCTGGAAATACGCTCAACCAATCACGAAGAAAGGTAAAAAACGATTCGAAATAATTACCGTCCAATTACCTTAGTTCCCATCATGTCCATGGAGAAACTGATCAACGAACAGCTCTTAACATACGTCGAATCGGCAATCATCATAAGCTATCGCCAGTACGGCTTCCGCAAGCACAGATCAACGGGAGATCTCCTGACTTACGTGACCTACCTGTTGATCAAAGGCTTCTAGAGCTACGACGAATATCGTGCAGTGGAGGAGGAATTTAAAATCCATGCCGGGGTTTCACAAGGGTGTATATTACCTCCCACACTGTTCTTGTGTATCAACGATTTTTTATACAGGACAAACAATTCTATTTACAGCTTTGCTGACAACAGCACTTTTATATCTTCATTCATGTCGCGGACTCCAATGACCGCTGCTCGTTCCCAACGCGAGTGAGAAAATCAGATTACTAACACCAATGTGGATAAAAAAACACCATCGTAGAATGGGGCGAGGAAAACAATGTCCAGTTTAACGCAGGAAAGACTTAAGTAGCTATCTTCTCCAAAAAAGCAAACACCGCAGGACCTGACTCATCAATGACAGGAAAAACACTGACTCTGGCCTCATCCATAAGCTAGCTGGGTATTAACATAGACAATCGTATGTCTTGGTGTAGCCACGTCACCAAAATCGCCAAGGCGGCATAGGAGCATTCTATAGAGCAAAAAAATTGTATAATTTCATCAGCCTACTACTTGCTCAGATAAGAACACCTAGGACGTCGCTGCACGAGCAGAACAGGAAGTAGCGAAAACCAGAGCTAATATAGTACAGAAACGATTCGGCGTTATATACAAAATTATTAACACAAATCTAAACTGGAATTTAACTGTAACAAAATTAGTGGTAAAAATTTCTTTTTTAGCATAGCGGGACCGCTATATGTTTAAATTTTAACTAGTTTCAACAATTATTTCCCATCCTTTAGGATAACAATGATATTATGAGGCTAACACCAAATTAACCCAATAATTTTCTCTTGGTTCTTAAGTAAGCGCGAAGCTGGATCTTTGCGTAAGATTCGTGCAAGCTCACGCACTAATCCAGGTAAACGAGTATTAATAATGCTTGGAAACCATTTCGGTGCTGGGTCCTATACTTGTAATTAAAATGAGTTTGCAATAACTAATTACTGATTTTAAGATCATAGAATCAAGTATATCTTCATTTGCATCTGAGACACATTTCAGTAATTAGAGAACAGATAGTACCAGCTAACCACCAGCTACCTGTTCGGTAAGCACAATGTTATAGTATTTAAAACTTTTCTCGCAATAATCAAATCAGGAATATTAAAGAAAATTCGAATTAGAAACAGTCTAATAACAGATTGTATCAATTATCTAATAATGTTTTGTTATTTAAAGCTCTCCAATCATGCTTCAGCCTTTTTGGTCTATTAAATAACAAATTGCAAAAAAAAATATTTTGTTGATTGGGCCCAAAATGGGACCACCTGATAGTTTTACAGTTTCAATCAGTAGTTTTCGTTTGTTTCCTAATCATTTTGGCCATGTGGCGCTATTTCAGCCCTTCCAATTAACAGTTGTATTTGGAAGGGATACGTATATAGTTTTTAATTCAGTTTATAACTAGATAAATGAAACATAACATAATAGATGTGTATCATTATTATTAATTGGAAGAATATAAATTATAATATAGATAATATAAATACATTTTTAGAAAAAGTCCTTCTGTGATTCCATAATATTATTTAAGTGTCTCGCATGCATGGATTTCAGAACAATTTCGTAATGAGAAAATTAAATATGGATTCGAAGAATTGTTGTATCCAAAATTATAATATGTATGTAGTTAAAATTCTATTGAAGTAGGCACAGAAATTTTGATTTCATTATGAATTCATTCAAATTTGGGTCATTAATTTTAGATCATTTTTCCTTTCAGATATGTTCTATTCTTAATGCAGAATTAAGAAATGATATTGTAACTGAATTCGGCACTTGATGCAGCGTGCGCACTAATTACCCAGACCATTCCGGTTCCGGTTCTGTTATTAATCTCAATTTCCTTGTACTCCCTTTTACTCTATGAATTTATTATTTCGAGCAACGTTCTCTGCTGCACATGCTTTTAAAAACGTCGGCAAAAATTTATTGGTAAGGCGCAGCGCTATGAATGTAATGGAAAAATTAAATTAAAGTTGCTGTTGTTGTTTATGAGAGGTACTGAACCAAAAGTATAATATAAAGCTCATGATATTTATGAAATATTTACCCTCTTTCTAAATGTGTTAATGTTCTTATTTATGATATATTTATCATATTTAAAGTTTCATTTATGTTTAAATTAAAAAGTTAGTTCTTTGAATACTTTAATAAATAAGTAGGTGGGACCTAAAATTTTCTAATTGATAGCAACAATAATTTTTAGTGTTATATATTTTGAAGATCATGCCAGCTATGCGCGAAGTTTTTATATATCGGTAAGTGTAGTTACGCTATATCATTATAGAAACCAATTTCGCGTTTTAACAGCATCCTCTCATGTAATTGTAACGTCTTCTTTTCTTAACATCAGATTGGGGAATGATCCAATAGAATTTGTGAATGATGAAGTGACCGCAGAAAGTACTGGAACCTTTTTTACTATCGACTTCTCAGAAAATGTTTTTCTTAACAAAAGCATAAGGAAACACTTCTACAAAAGTTGCAAAATTTAAGATGATATATGGAAGAAATGCAAATTATAACAACAAGTTTTATAACAATATTAGAGTAGTTCGAAGTCAATATTTTTGAAAAATCTGTTTTAGGGATTCAAAAAGTATAGCAGTAATTAAACCACGAACGGAATTATATTGAATGCTTTGCTGATCCTATTTTACAAGTTTAAAATTCTGCGGTCTTAAAAATTGTTGGGACCCTTTTAAATGAGTTAGCAATATACAATAAATAAGATGTTACCTACCCTTAAGGATGCGGCCAGCGCAGCATGTGATGCCACTGCTCGTCGGCGTTTGAGTGGGTCAATTATTTACTTTTGACCAGGGCGCCACTAGTTTAAAATAACTAAATCCGCAGACCCAAACTCGAAGGTCCTGGGTCTAGAGAATTCTTAAGGGCGATTCAAAATCAAACGACTATCAACTACACTTGTTTGGTTGAGGTATTTCAGAGCAAATAAATCGTGCAAGTTTAAGTTTAATGGCTGCTCGTTAAATTTAACGTTCAAGCGTTTCTTTCAATAAACAGAATGATATAATTTGAAAAAAAAAATGTAAAAGAGCTTAGTTGGAAACAAATAATAACATATATGCTCACAAATATAGAACTACATCAGTGGTGTAGACATACAGACTATAATTTTAATTAATTGTTAGGCACGTTTGATTATATCGGAAATAACAATTTAATGTACCAAATGATTACGAATGATCAAAATCAATTTCAACAAATTAATAATAAACGCAATATGCATAAGGTATCTATCGGTGTGCGCATCTACCATGGTATACGTGTCGCAATTGTACATAAATAAACCTTAACGATTCAGTTTTTGAAATACCGTTATGTAAAATTATTATTACCAGATAGTCAATAAGTTAGAACGACAATGTTTATCATTTACCACAATATAAATCAAATTGTATAGGTATGATTATTTAAATTAGCATCGGTAAGCTAATAACACACCTAATCAGTTCCAAAATTATTTGTATCAATACAACGCAGAAAAAAATAACACACGCAATCTAATACAACGCTGAAAATACTAATAACACGTCAGTAACATTATGCAGTTGATCACAAGCATTCTGTGTACTAAGAAGCACACCTAATCTTTCTTAACCTACACACTTATCTTATGGTCTCCGCCGATATCGCCTCCGGCGTCCTGAAGGTAGGCAGCTGCTAGGCACCTGGGTTCCAAGGCCCCCTAAACTCTCAGTGGTGATTTACGGTAGTGCACCTACTTCTACGGCTGCAGTCGGTACCAAAAAAAACGTACTTTTTTCCGGAATCCAACAAATCCATAGTCAATTAATTTCCTATATCAAACTGGTAACTATGTCAGCTGGTAACTCTAGCTCGAAATAAGATTATCCCCCCAAGAGCGACTTAGGAATTCTTAAACTTTTAATGAGGTTTACGCACTACCTCCTCATTGGAGGATTTACTAAGAAAGAGAACGAGGTCAATTCAAGATCGTCCACCTCGAACGCCAAGGTTCAATGCATAAGGGCCAGAAAAAAATCGACCAGTAGGCCAGCTTTACATTGTCCTACGACAACACGTAAATACAGCAAGATGGTCACCAAATTTCATGACATTTTCAATACGCAATGAAACGTACCTTAGGCTGTATGATATATGTATTGCTGGCAGGACAAACCGACGATAAAAAATTATACGCAATGGCGAATCAAACAGAAAATATGTCATTCCAGCCCGCCGTTATTTTATACTCCTGACATCAAAAACGCAAAAACTATGAACACGCGGCACAATAATTCAGGCCTAAACGCACATTTGGCCAAGAGCCTGCGTCCCTGTTGGAACCAGCTGCGAAACCACCCAGTAAAAATGTTCATTAATCCCGATGAGTCCCATCAAACAGACCGAGAAAATCAAATTAGACTACAGAACCCTCAATTTTCTCTGGAACAGCTCAATAAAAGGCTAGGGTCATACGGCAACCATGCAGGTATCTAAACGAGTAAGTAGTAGGTATTATAGTTAGATTGATGGACTAGCATAATATATGTAGAATTAAAGGTGAAATAACTGGCTTTATTTCACCTCTATCCGTTACATGATTTCATACTAAATTGACATGTAACAAAATGCTGATTTCTTATTATTTTAATATTGTGATATCACATTTTTTGTGCTTACGGTCCATGATATAATTTAGCAACACTTGTAGCAGAGTTCTATCATGTTGTTAAGAATAGTTCTTTTCTAAGACGTCGATAATAAAAAAAATCCATATGATAAGATAATACTTTTATTCCAGATATTTAATCAGTGAATTGCACTTCAAGCATTCTTTAAATTGTTGTTTATTTTATCTTGGGTCCACGGAGTTCAACTCTGACTAGTCACTCTTTGATTAATCAGAGTTTCTAATATCACACATCTATTAATGCCATACTGACATTGTCACATACACAACACTTATTAATTTAATGGATGTTTAAAGGGACTGAAGTTCAAAGTAGTCGCTCTTAATGAGCTAATAGGTGTATCATATATTAAAGAATTATGTTGTTTTTGATTAAAAGCTTCGATCCATTTATTTTCGCTCGTTGGGAAAAATCTGATATATGATCGAATACAGAGCATACACGCAGGTGTTAGAAAAACCCCGGCTAAAATGATTTACAAAGAGAAGGTGATAAATTACAAATTTAATCTCACCGGACAGGCCGGGTGATGAATTACGAATAGATAGAGATGGAACAGGAAAGGGGATAATAGAGCTAAAAAGTTCCAGTAGTGGATGTGAGAAAAGGGCTTTTTGTTCTTACATGGAAAACCTTTGTAGTTTTCTACACGGTCAAATTTCTATATCAAGCGAAGTCAATGTTCGATCTGCAGTTTGGTATTTTAACTAAGCTACTGGACATAAATAGTGATAAAGGAAACTTTAATCAAATTTTAATCGCAAATTATTTTAGATACGGTGTTCGTTTGTTTGGTCCGCGGGGTATGTGATGCTGCTTGCATAACTGCATATGCGAATGGGAAATAATATATACAAGGTGTTGTGTAATACCCGTGTATTTTTGCCAAAGTCTGTTAACTCCGATAATTTACAAAACAACTTTTTCGTTTTCTTTTGCCTCACCGAAATGAACTTTAATAAAATTCCAAAAAAAAACAGTTTCTAGCTGTTTTCTATATTTTTATTTATTATCATTATGATTTGTTTTTAATTTTGACTTTTTAGGTAAATGAAGACAACTTGATATCCCGTCCTTAGGGTCAGTATTTGTCACATGATTTATGATCAGTAGATACGGCGCTAATAATAGCGATAGGTACCATGGATACAGAGTATAACAGAAGTTAGATAGACGTTACAAATTTTCAAATTTGCTTTTTTCCCGTATATTTTGGTAACATCCGGTTTGGAATAAGTCTAAGATAATGATAGTGTAATAATATTGATCAAAATTTGAAAAAATAATCAACCTTTTTGCCTAAACGATTTTTTAATTCTGACTAGCTATATTATTAGTGTATATATAGAGAGTTTGTTGTGGTTCTTGGAACCATTCAATATTAAAAATTTTTGTTGTCTGTTGAACTAGAGACTGGACGTGCCAAGACAAGAGACCTAACACTTTATTTACTTGCCTACATATTTCTTTTGAAGAAGTGCACGCAATCCTCTAGAAGTGTAATTAAATAATTCTTGAGGCATTTGTCATTTGACAGCTTTCTCTCCCAGCAGTAATTTCGATGATACATATAATTAACATGTCTTATTGCTGTTATTGTAGATTTAAATTTTGGGCGTACTATTCCTGAGAGCATCAACCCAAACAACCTAATTGCATCCAAATTCAATATCAAGTCGCGTATTCTATTCCAATTTTTTGACCATTTTTTTGAACCTACAAGAAATAATTCTTAAATAAGATAAATCACTGTTATTGTACAGAGTGTCCTCTAAAATCGAACGATGTTTCCTCAATTTTTCTATTTTGGACTATACGGGGTCATTCCTTATATTTTGACGGCGTCTAGCGCAGTTAATATACGAAAAAAAATTAAATAAAAATTTTTTAGGGATCATCCTAAATCGCCAGAAAGTATTCTAACATATAATACAGGGATATCGCAAAGTTGATAAAAAATACCAATATTGTAAATATTTAATGTATGGTATAGCATGTAGAAGAATAAATATATATTTTTTTTCAAAATTCAAAATTATATAATATGTTGGCATTTGGTTTAGCCGTTTTCGAAATATTTGCATTTTAAAAACGTGATAATTTTGTTTAATTAAATAAATCCCAGTTTTTATTTCTGTTTAACAAATAAGTTAGAGCTAAATTTCTTCTGCTGCTGCTCAAAAAATAGTTCATCATCATCTCTCCAGTCTTGCCCCTCTTGTGAAATATCATTTTCCTCTCATCAATTTGATTTCAAAAATTCAGTTACTTTTTATAAGATTTACTATACGAAATTAATCTTCATAGGTACATATAGGTATACACACATAAATATAGGCTAAACAAAGCTCGACACAAGAAGTAATTTAGCAAGCAGATTCTCCTCGAATACCATAACTATACTGATTATAAATTAAGTATGCGAGAAAGACTTCACTAATATAAACATGTCAAAAATATTTTTAAAAAAACGCTGTAGGTATGTTGAAAGAAAATGAAAAATCGAAAGTGGTTAGAAATTGTCCCGTCGTATCTTGTCAGAGGTAATTTGGGCTAGGAAAAAGAAAAAAATATTTATTGCAAATTCTCATAGTTGACAAACTTTTACAAACATGCAAGCAAGGTTTCATTTCACACCCTATATATATATATATATATATATATCAATATATAAACGCAGAAATGGGTGAAAATCTGCTACGCTTCCAACTTATTGAAGAGACATACGGTCACAATGCCGTCTCTGAAATGAAGAAATTTCAAAAGTTTAACGCCAAATTGGCAAACCAAAAAAATAGGAGAATCTTCTTATTGCGTTGTAAAACTGAAAATTTAACACCAAAATTTTTAAATATAAAAACAAGACATGTAAAATTTTTTTCAGCAACTATCCGAAAAAAGTTTCAGGAAAATATAATCAGTAAATTTATTACAGGCACACTCAATTTATTGATTAACGACACAATAAATCATATAAAAATATTAGAGAAAAATAGGTAGACAGTAAACATAAACTTAATGGAATTTTCCCAATAGATCTCTATCAATCTTTTATCAGTGTGGAAAACAACAAATTCGAAACTCTCTTTTCAAAAATCAAACGAAAAAATATTGACAAACTTAATACACTTTTGTTTAATAAAAAAAATTCTGGGATACACTCTAAAAATATTAATATAGAAAAGGAATGGCTCGCAAATCTTACAAACACTAACATTCCGGATTATGCTGTAGAAATCCTAAGTCTCGGCTCAAATTTCGCAATGCCTACCGAAACATCCAAAGAGCTACCGATAACTGAAATAATTTCATCTGTTGAACTTTCAATAAAGAAATTCCCTACAGAGGAAAAAGACGAAATTAGAGCAAATTGTTGCAACATTCTAACGAACTATAAAAACAAAACTACATCACACCAGAAACCAGGAATTTTGGAACAACAGTTGTGTGCTAAAATTAAGAAAACACGTACATTTCTAAAAGATAATCCCCAATTAAAAATACTTCGGCCTGATAAGTCAAACAAAACCGTAATTATGGACTCAAATGATTATGACAATAAAATGCAAGCTTTGCTAAATGACAAACAAACATATAAAGAAATAAATAATGACCCAACTAACAGCTATCAAAAGCAAAATAATGAAATTATAAAGAGGTGGAAAACAAAAAACTATATATCTCCAAATACAGCGAAAAATCTAAAAATACACAATTCTCTTCCACCCAAAATTTACGGTTTGCCCAAACTACACAAGGATGGTATACCCTTGCGACCGATAGTCTCTTGTATCCAATCCCCCTTGGAAAAATTGGCAAAATTTCTAAAAAACATTTTGAACAATATAGTAAACAAAACTCCATCATATATTAGAGATTCTTGGCATTTCAAAGAAAAAATTAAAAATATAATTATACCAGAAAATTGTTTGATCGTATCACTTGATGTAGTATCTCTTTATACAAATGTTCCCATTCAACTTGCATTAGATACTATAAAGAAAAAATGGGACAGTATCAAAAAATATACAGATATCCCCATGGTAGAATTTCTCATTGCAACTGAACTGACATTAAAATCAACCTATTTTATATATAATGAAAAATTTTACAAGCAAATCGAAGGATGCGACATGGGATCTTCCATATCAAGCGTAATTGCTCAAATGGTTCTGGAGGAATTGGAAAATGAGGTAATAACCAAATTGACATATAAACTGCCATTTTTTTATAGATTTGTTGATGACTGTATCACGATAATCCCAAAAAACATGACCCAAAATATTTTGGGACTTTCAATGAATACCACCCTAAACTTAAGTTTACTATGGAAATAGAAACTAATAATCAAATAAGCTTCCTTGATCTAACTCTGCATCATGAGCAGAACACAATACTGACCGAATGGTACACTAAAGAGACCTGGTCTGGAAGATATTTGAATTACTATTCCAAACATCCAATATCACAAAAAAAATCAGTCATTATAGGTTTAGCTGACAGAGCACTAAAATTAAGTGATACTACGTACCGAAAAAAAGCTGTAAAGAAGGCTAAAGATATTTTAGTAAAAAACAGTTATCCCACCAAACTTATAAATGCTATTTTTACATCGAGAAACCAAATGTTAAACGTCAATCTCGAATCTAAGAATGTCGACAAAGATAAAGAAAATTATTTATCATTACCATATATACAGGGTCTATCCGAAAATTTGAAATCGCTATGTCAACAGCATAATATAACCGTTTGTCATAAGGGGCACAATTTATTACAGCAATATTTTAGTAAACTAAAAAGCAAAACTAGCAAAGACAAAAAAACACATACAATATATCAAATCTCCTGTAACAATTGCCCAAGTGTATATATTGGCCAGACAACACAATACCTCAAAACTAGATTAAATGGGCATCGGTACGACAAAAAAAATGAAACAGCATTAACCAACCACCAAAATCAACAAAAACATACCTTTAATTTCGAGGAAACTAAAATTCTAAAAACTGAACCCAACCAATACAAACGAGAGTTCTTGGAAATGGTATATATAAAAAAAAACGAAAATTCCATTAATGATAAAACAGATATCAAGAACCTGACCAAAATTTATTATAATTTAATTAACTAAACATCCCGGTAAATGGATATAAGTAAATTCATTGATAAAAAAAGCCACGTTATTCTAAATATTAATAAAAAAACAACAAAAAAGAATAAATGACCAACATTTATCAGCTAAAATATTAATAATCGGAATAATAGTAGCATTCAAACTGTCCATCGATAGACTTGAAATCTGTACAAAATGTATATTGATTTATTTTAAACTGAGTGTCGTCCATGTAGCTATTTATGTTGTGCAATATTTTGAAAATTTTAACTCTCTGACTAGAAACCACGGGTAAGCCGAAAAAAATTATATTAATTAACCCTTTATGTGATTGAAATTATTCATTGTAGCTAACTGATGAAGACCAAATGGTGGTCGAAACGTTTTATTGTTGTCTCACTAAAAATAAAAATATTAATTGGACATGCCTAAAGTCTAATTAATTTCAAGAACGTATTCCCAAGAACCTAAACAAAGTATATATATATATATATATATCAATCGGATATGCAGATATGCAAGTGGCAGATTATTCCCTGCTGATCTAGCAAACGAACACTGAAAACCATATATTGATATCCATGTGTGTTGAGATATCTACATAGAAATTTTGATAAAAAAAAATTTAATGCAATATTAATTAATATCCAGCGGATAATTTTACTGTATGACTATTGGAAAATATATATTCTACCACATCGCTGCTATTACCAACACTTGTTTTTATACCTACTGTTTTTTTTTAAATTCACTAACAATAAATGAATATTGCAGTCGCAGAAAATATCTAAATTTAGCGGATTTTGGTTCTTGACATTCTTTACGATTGGTTACGATGCCTAGAGTACGGAGACATGTACCAGTGCAAAGAAGTGTAGACACTGTGGTTAGGTATTGTCAGGCATGGCTTCAAAAAGGCCGTACGCGAAGAGCAAGGGGCACTGGACGCCGCCGTAGAACAACAGACCGTGAAGATCGTCGCCTAAGATTATTGGCTTTAAGGGACCGTTTCTCCACTATTGCAAATGTATGGTTTTCAGGACATGGAAGACCTACCTATTGGCATGCGAACTGTTTACCGACGAATGAGAAGTTTTGGCCTGTTTTCATACCGACCACAATGGGTCCCCTCTTTAAGTCCAGAACACCGACGTAATCGCCTTGAGTGGTGCAGAGAACGGTCACTCTGGGATCAGGAATGGAATAGTATTGTGTTAAGTGACGAGTCTCGATTTTGTTTAGGCATGCACGATGGTCGAGCCAGGGTTAGAAGGCGACGTGGTGAAAGGAGGAATCCACAGTTTTTTGTTGAAAGACATGTTCATCACACTGTTGGAGTCATGGTTTGGGGTGCTATAGCTTATGGTTCCAGGTCACCTCTAATCTCCATCAGAGGTAACATGAACGCGCAGCGTTATATCCAAGAAGTTCTAGAACCCCATCTTTTACCATATCTTGACACCCTGGCAAATCCAACTTTCCAACAAGATAATGCCCGGCCACATGTTGCAAGAGTCACAATGGACTTCTTTCAACATAATGATGTCACATTGTTACCATGGCCACCAAGATCTCCCGACTTATCCCCAATTGAACACGTGTCGGATATGATGGGTAGGAGAGTGCTCAATTTGCAACGTCCTCCTCAGACTCTAGGAGCACTTCGAGAGGAGTTGGTGGTTGCCTGGAATGAGATACCACAGGAGGATGTTGACCACCTGATCAGATGCATGCCTAGACGCGTTGGAGAATGCGTAACACATCGGGGTGCATCCACACATTATTAAAGGTAAAAGGGCTTTAAAGCAATGCAAAATTTAATCATTTACTTATTATGCTTCATTAAATACTTATACAAAATTTTATTAAAATAAATTCATTTAAAGTGGGTGTTCGGATTTCTATGTCACTTATATATATATATATATATATATATAATTCACATGCTGGTGTATAGTTAGGTTGTCGGTACCCTGACGAG
>MU181922.1:1105828-1127624 GCA_016904865.1 Pissodes strobi | reverse complement strand
AAAATATTTAAAACTGTTGAGACCAAATAGACTTAATATTCTATATAAAAATCGGCAGAGAACGCTACTTATTGTTTTAAAATATCCAAATTTTCCGATCCTGGCGCATCTATATTCAAATAAATTTAAATGAGATTTGATGCAAATAAGTCTACTTACTTACTACAAAACAATAAGCATCCATATGCTAAATGTATAATCTCACCTCGAAATCTGCCATAAAATTCACCTGAAGCTGCCCCTAATCACCGAAAAATATCCTTATTATTCGATTGTGACACATATGTCTAGCTTCAAATCGTTTTCGATGAGATTTCAGGCAACTAAATGTAAAAATCTACATATTTTAACTTAAACGTCATGTGAACATGTTGGAAGACGAATTCCGTCAAATTTTCCGTAATCCATCAAAAGCGATGCTATCATTCAGACTCTTAAAATTGCCGGAAATTTTCTGAAACTGCAAAAACCTCGATTATTTCGTATTTTACAATCTCGGTACGGTAAATTGTTACAGAACTTTTTATAACAGATATTACGAGCTTTTCAAATCACAGATTGGTTTCTTGACAATAGCTATGCGTTGCCTTGAACGTACGCTTAAAGTAGATTGTTCAAACTAAGAAATAAAAAAAAACAATTTGGAATTTTCAATCAAGCCAATGCGATTTTTTGTATTGTTTTGATGATATAGTTCGAGGTAATTGAAATGTACCTACGATCGTAAATGGATATTTTTAGGCCCAGATTGAAACTGCTGGTTTATAGTCATTTAGATGGATGGAATTTATTCCGAATGAGCGTTAATTAGCCGAGCGTAGACAGCTTCGTGCGTCACTTGCGTAGACATTTCAGTAGTATTAAATTGTACTTCAAAAAGGGTAAACATAAAAATTAATACAATGTTTACTAAACAACTAAAGCTGAAGCGTTAATGTCCCCGCTTTTGAAGATATGCGTCGTGCGATATCTTTCTCTCTAAATCGACAATAACGTACTTTGCGCTCTCAATACACTAATAAATATTACACTTCTAGTTTAACTATGTACATATTTCAGGATAACCGACTACCGTTGTCAGGTCATATCTGAGTTAATTCTAGGACTACTCGTCGAAAATGAATATGATATGAAATGAGTTATGGCACGGATTAATAAAATTCGATTTGGAAAACACGATCACCATAATTTGTATACCTCATTTATCTTTGGTACTTGTTTTCTTTGTATTATTACAAGCAATAGAGATAAATGTTTCATCAGCTCCATTGTTATTATTATCACGGAAAACTGAAGATAGTGAATTGTAGATTAGGTTAAGAATGCCCCAAAATAGTGAATTTACCATTAAGCATAATCTATATATGTACACGTAAGCAAATCAATATTTATATTTATTAAAAGCGTTTATGTGCCTTACTGTTTTATATACGCTGTTTATTCAACTCGCTTCAGTTTAATAGTTTGTGAGCAAATAAATATATTTAAGTCTTAGCTCCGAGACTAACCGAATATAAATGTATACCATTTACTTAATTTCACGACTTTCGCTTAAAATTAAATGTATTTTTGATCATAGTAAGCACCACATACTTCATAAATAATCTTTCATTTTATCAAATTGATTCAAACATTTAGGCACAAATTGTGGTCCAGTTAACAATACGTTTATTACATTGCCGAATTATTAAGCACCAAAATTAATAATAACTGTTTGCAATTGTCAAAGCCCGTCAAGAAAACGGATACTACATTAATTCTACTAAATTAGTAATGATGAAATTAGTATAGTGTGCTTGGCAGGCGTTAAGGCCATGAGTTACCGAGGTCGAGACTATAGTGCTCCTTCGCATATTATTTTTTCTGACTTAGGCCGAAAAGAGGATATTACGTAACAAGTATTGAAAGTATTACTTTTCAAGAGTGAAAGAAAGCGAAGAATCTCAGAATCTACGAGGTGTACTAAAAAAAGTTGAATAGAAAAGTTATTTACTTTTAAAATATTATTTTTTTATATATACGGAGTGTTCTTATTTTCATGGGCAAGTATCAACTTCCTTATTTTAAATATACTACTAAATATACATCTACATTTTTGAATTTCTCGAAAATATATAGATATATTTTATATATATAATATCCTTTACTTCAGTCTAACCGTTTTTGACATATTTTGATTTTTATGTCAAACACTACGTTTGCCGGTCTCAATACAACCATCAATTTCTTTTATTGAAAATATTTATTAGTTAATTGCAGTCTGTGTTTTTGTAGAAGGGCGATCAGAACCTAACATTCTAAATGTAAATAAAAAAAAAATGTTAAAAGTACTTTTTTATCCAAATGAAAACCCCATATTTTAATATGTTTATCTTATTGAAAATATATGGGCGGCTTTGTATAAGAAATGGCACACAAATAATAATGCCGGCAGAGGCGATTAAGTTATTCATTAAAACGAAGAATATTTAAATGTATTTATTACCTATAAGGAATGTATTAAAGTTTATGAAGAACATGCTTTGCTGGTAGATATCCAGATAATCAGAAACCGTCACGAAACAGTGTTAGACGAATAATGGATAGTGATGAACGAGACTGGTCTTGGTCTTGCCTAAAAAGCAGGAGCAAGACCAAGACCATGACCGAGCAGTGCAAAACTTGCAAGACTTGCGGTCTTTTGCGATTTTTTTTCGCAAATTTTTATTTGTTTACATATTGCGCTTAATTTTGGAATCGAAATTGTTGGATCGAAATATGGAGAAGAAACTTCCTATAAACGTTTGTCAAAAATAATTTTGTTTGTGAGATACATGCAGGGAAAGTTTGACTGTTTGCCACGCTGGCTCTGCGCTGCATTGTATGCATATGAATAAATTGTAAGAATTGTATACAGGTAAAAAGACTAAAAGAGCAGTCAAATTTTTAGAGAAGATTAAACTCACAATTACAAGAATCTAATTCGAACTTTAAACAAATTACACAAACGTCAATACATTTCTCCAAACGTTCTTGCATATAGACCGGGCGATAGTGACCGATTTTTGGATGTGATTTTGGCCAGTAAGCCCTTTGGAGGGTACAATAATACGCATATTCTGATGTTATAAAATGATACACAGAAAAAAAACTTATATAGATTAGATAAAATACTTAAGCACTATAGGGACAGTTAAAACCTTTTTTACCTCATCCAAATGTTTTTACTAGAATTGCTTTACCTAATATGATTAACCGTATTATCTAATTTATAGAATATTAATTATTAAGAATTGACAAACATTTTTGCCCTTCAAAAGAAGTTGTTAATTGTTTCAGATAAAATATCATGTACTGCAGAAAATAAATTTTTGTAGTTGATAACATATGAATAATATGGTTGTGTGTGATAAAAAAGCGTTTTATTAAACAATGGCGAGACAATTCACTAAGCTGCATAGAAGAAAGTGCTAATTTAGAAAAATCGTATGTTGTACTAAATATTTTTATTTTCTTAAATAGGAAATAAACGTGCTTGCCTATATAATATCTTAGTGTGAGGGGCCTAATTTATCACCTACATTAGACAAGTATTTTACTAAACCACGAAAAAATTAATTTGCTAGGGTAGATAAGTACACTTGCGTACTTAGACAAAGTTCTTATGTAGGTACAGGATTTATGGTTATATTTAAAACAATGGCTAGATTTTGATATATTAGAGTTTTCAGTACATGTTAAATTCAAATGTTTTAATTTTTTTCTGAAACCGTCAGAATGTATCAAAAACAAATTAATAAATGACGATCTGAAGATTAACAAATAAACATCAAGTTTGCTATTTTATATGGAACACCCTGTCTAAGTCTATATTTGGGTAAGTAGTTTCTGATATATTGCCAAATCAATAATAAGAAGTCTATTAAGCCAGCTAAGGCAATCAAATTTTCAGCGTTAATAGTAATTTACCTAACTTTTATTATTTATAATGTAATATATAAAAAACCATTATATACCCAAATATAGACTTGTTATATATATTTGAAACTAAGGGAACATTGTTTTTCGGAATCCGAGGAAATATACAGTGTTTCGTATAAAATAGCAAACTTGATGTTCATTTATTAATCTTCCGATCATCATTTATTAATTTTATTGACACATTCTGAAGATTCAGAAAAAACCTTACAACTTTTAAGTTTAACATGTACTGATAACTGTAATAATAAATAATCTAGCTAATGTTTTAAAGATAGCCAAACCCTGTATAGGGTTATTGGTTGTAAATGTCCCCTCTCTTCTCTCTAACTTGTTTAGGTATTTGATGTTTAGCAAAACAATGTCATATAGAAAGAAAAGTTTCATAATTCAAAATAGATTTAATTTTTATATTTGTATATATACGTCTACAAAAGCTTTGCGTAAATATTAAACAGAGCCCGCCAGGTATTGTAAGATGTGGGTATTGGTTGGCCCATATAGTGTCCAATTTCAAATTTCTACTGAAGAAAGTGTAAAGAAATACCTACCGTTTTGGTTCATGAAAACTAACGTCGTTGAAAAACAAAATATATTTTTGACATCTACACCAAATGAAAATTGAAAGGTAATATAACTGAAACAATGTTATGTAAAAAACGTGTTTTTTATTTCGACGAGGAACTTATACAAGTATTAGGTATAGTTAATAAAAAAAATTAACGAAAGTTGCAGTTTAACTAATATCATGTCTAACTGCGACGTACATATTTCCATCCACCGACTTATATTCAATTGGTGGTATATAAAAATTTGTATGAGATAGAGCTTTTAATCTTAGATATTCGAATGAAACTCCCCTTGCAGTTGACACTTTTTCTTTACAATTAGAGCAAAATTCAAATACGTTAATGACATATTTTTTAAGAAAAATTATCAGGTCACTGTTAAATAAATCAGAAATTTCTTCCACAATTAATTGAATAACATTTCGAGGTATAGCAGAATAATTGTCATACAGCTTAGCTATAAATTGTAAGACGCAAGTATTTAGTATATTTTCAAAGCCATCGAAATCATCAAGCCATCTATTAGTGGCACTATTAGTACTAGAACTTAGGTTAAAAAAGTTTCAGCTTGTATTATCACTATAGTTGTCGGAGGTGGAAATATTACACCCAATTTTAAATGTCCCGTGTTAATTTTTCAAATGTTTTCTAAAAGAATTAAGAGTTTGAAAATCTCGTCTACATTGTCCTTTCCTACATCTATAGGTACTATCAGTTCTTAGGTTATGGACTATTTTAAAATGAAAGAACAAAGCCGTATATAAGTCAAAATCATCACACAAATAACAAACTGGCATTTTCAGTCTTAAGTACTTAAAACTAATATTAAGTAACGTGTAAAAAAATTAAAACCTTATAATTAAAAAATATACAACTGAATTATTGGAAGGAAAATAATACTCCTAAATAACAAAAAAAAACTTGCTTTATAAGAAGATAGGAATACCTAATGTTTACAGTTTTAAGTCCGCAAATAATGAATTAACACCAGTGAAAGATTTGTCCCATTTGGTATGTAGTTTATAAATTCCTTGTTGAATAAACGTCCATACCTGTTCCGATTCCCTGGCGTATTCTACATGTAGAGCATGAAAACTTTTAAAACATATGTCTAGGGCCTTTAGACAAGATGGCATAGGAAACATATGTTGATCTATCTTAACATACACACTTTCAATCTCGTTGTTTGACGACGATAACCAATGGTTGAACACAAAGTCCAAATTTCTGTAATTTTTCTACTTTATTTTTAACAGCTTGAGCTAGTTCTGATATTATTACTTAAATATAACACTACACAATAAAACAACTCTCCTCTTCACCATGCAAACTAGACGTAAACTGATGCAGGATGCAGTGAAGCCTAAAATCTTGAATAATGATAGGTAAAGGGCCGCCGCGCCGTGTCCAAACAAGTTACGATCTCTCTTAATTAATTTTTTGTTAAGTATATAAAAATAAATTGTTGTCATTATATAGGGCAGCTAAGAATCTTGTCTAATTCCAAACAGCATTGTTCGTAATATAACAGAATAATTTTTCAGACACGTAAGTTATGTTTTGTAGATTGCTAACGTACTTAAAAACTTATTTAAGTTAATAATAATTTCACAAATGCCCGTCTACAACTTTTTTGATTATTTTAAGCAAAATAGTTACCTATTCTATAAAAAAAAAAATGTGTTAAACGCCAACGGCATAAAATAAATATGTGTCATTTAGATAAGTTTTCTGTTAAGTCTACACAAAAATGCCTGTAGTACTAAATAACACTTGTTTTAAAAATAATTAGGTATGTGTTTAAACCACACAATTAAAATTATGAAACAAAAACAAACGTTTTGTGTGTTTCTAATTATTAGTAAGTTCTAATTCAAATTAGGTGTCATTTGAACAAGAAAATATTGTGTTGGACGAAAAAAATGTTTCTTGTGCATAATGCACCTTGTAAATTTGACTACTGCTTTATCTAAATCCAAAAAAATACACATATAACCCAATAAATTTCTCATCAGATAATACGTCTTATCTCAATATACCTTTTCTGTGAAAATGGAGCATCCTCCTGGGTTCTTTACATACATTAGGTCTGAAACGGATACGAATGTATTTGGGATCTTGAGAGGAGATAAAAATTCGAGAAAAATGTAAGATATTTAATTGCTAGTTCAGTTCTACTTTGATTATGAATTTATTTTAATGAATTTATAATTCCCAATAATGAATTTTTGTTTATCTTTTTCATTTTCGACATACTTTCAAAAAACCAAAAAAAAATCTTTTTAAACATTGATGATTTTATGTAATTTTAAAATTTTTGTTTGTATACTTATTTTTTTGGACAAAATAAGCACAGAATTCAGCAGTCGGCCTTGTATTACGCTCTGTAATTTGGTTGTTGTTTTTTTAATTATTCTTTGCTGTTTGTAATGTGCATTGTAATCCGCAATATCATCTATATTAATCCTGTTATGAGATATGAATGTTAAGTGTACGAGAGAAAAGAACAATTTTGGTAGTCTCATGAATTTTTGTTTTTCTCTTAATATGAAATAATGATTTCTATGTCATGCATATGCATTACATATTTTAACATTAGAAACCCTTTCTTTATTTTGTGAGTTGTTTTTATTTATTTATTTATTTTTATTTTATTAAACAAAGGTAATACTTAAGAAAGGTTTTGTTTTTAGGCTTAAGGCTCTTGTTTTGTTTTTTTTATCAAATTGAAAAATTGCTCTTAACAGAGCCCCGATGATGAGTTACTTACCATAAGTCGAAACGTTGGTAAGAAATAATAATTGGCTTCCTTGCTACCTGACCAATAATCCTACAAACACCACTTAAATTATATATTTTGGTCACCACCTTTGCTGGTTTTTTGAAAATATCTCGACAACGATAAAAGATGGAATCAGTATTAAAGCACCCAAACTAGAAATTAAATAGCATTAGACCTACAACTTTTTCCATTAAACCTATTTTCTAGCATTTATGGTTTATAAGTTCCCCATCCTATAATGAGTGGAGAAAAGTACACTTTACTGCACGCGAGTAGGTAAAGTTGGTAACGAATTTGTCATTTGCTGAGAAATGCATAAAACTGATTTGTAGTTCTTCATTGAGCAATAATACTTTTGGTTTATTTCAAAGATTCCATTTTTTTAGAAGGACGTAAAATCCAGTGACTGATATATATTTTTTCAAACTTATAAAATTTTAATATAGGAAAATATTCTAAAAAAATGATCAGAATTACTGCATCAGATTATCAAAGGAGATAAATATTTACATTTCAACTCAATTATGGGCAACCATGTATTAAAAAATTAAATGCACGTTTAAATAAAATGGTTCTTGTGTTAATACCACAACTTACCTATAACTGTAAATATACAGGATGTTTCTGACACGAACAAATTTAAATAAGTGATTCCTTAATTCGAAATGTTTTTATTGAGTATTTTTACTTTAAAAAATTACCTGATATACTAGTTAAAATTTGTCGCTGTGGTACTCAATATTGACAAGCCAGCATTTTCATACTGACAAATACTGTGTTTTTCTTTAAACCTTTATTTACTGGAAGGGGGATGGAAAACTTTATTTTTTAATTTTCTTTGTAAAAATTGCCTCTAGTAAAAATCTGCCAAAAAGTGCAAGACTTGCAAGACTCTTGGAGCAAGACCAAGATCAAGAGTGGACCCTGCAAAACCAAGACCACTTATTAGAATGAAAGACCAAGATCACATATGCAAGACCAAGACTAACTCGGTCTCAGTCTTGGTCTTGCATTTGCTCATCACTAATATTGGAAAATTTCAAAAATTTTAGCAGTGTTAAGGCAATTACTAGCAACGCTTTGCACATCTAATTTTTTATTTTTTGTCAGAATGTTGTAAATAATAAAGTGACTACCTTTAAATTTTTTTTATTTATTATTGTTTTAGGTTTATTTTCTTATTTTTTGTTTTAGCAAAACGCTTAATGATATCGAGACACATATGATCGTAACTAATGCTTATTAAACACTAAAAATTATTAAAGCAAGTCTTGTATATATCCACCATTTTGGGCAATACATATCGTCTATGTTGGGGTTTGGAACCTTCGGCAAAATGCACTAAAATAGTGTTTTAAGCACAGTTTCGAAACAGAATTTTTGCTTTCGACGCGCATTTTGCTAGTAAGGAGCGCCATCCTGTTGCCATATTAAATGTCGCAATTCCATTTGTTGCACTTCGTTCTTAATAAGCTGCTGGATATTGTCGCTTAGGATTTGAAAATGTCTTGGATGATTTAAATGTTCATCGTAAAATAGTAAAATTCTTGATTGCAAAATTGCGCACCAACCCTTTTATCGATTTTCTTCCTTGTGTTTTCATCTCTATTATCTTCTTTTAATTTTTATAGCTCCAGTAATTCAAATTTGTTCTATTATACACTTTAGTAATTGTAGTAGTAGCTAGAGATTCATCCGTCCAAACTATATTACGAAAAATATTTTCATATATATTGTCACAAGAGAAAAAAATTTATCAGCAAAATGTTCGAGAGGTATGAAAGTTTGTAGCTTGGCAATTTCGCGAATGATAGTTTTGATATCAAAATCACGAGCCGTCAGGCGAGTTATTATGCCAGAAATGTCATGAGCGAAATTGCCGAAAAGCAACAAACTTGAATAAAACCTTGAGAATAATTTTGTCTACACAATTTTGTCTCTAGTGTTATTCGTCATGACTATTTCACTAGAAAAACTAGACTTAATGACGTTTGTCAAACTCACAATAATAGATATACCAGACACCTTTCTGATAGACCTGTCATAGTTTTGTCGCTAAAAAACCACTCAATTAACGGGCAGGTAGTAGTTTTGTCAGTAGGAAACGAGCAGTTGCTATGACGTTTTACCTGTAAAAAATAGTCAGCAAAATGTCTATACATCAAAATATTACAAAATTCTTAACTTCTGTTATAGTCTCTTTCTTCTAATTTTTGAGATCTTAAATATTTATAAAGATTCCATCCATTTACTTTTAAATAAACTTGGATAGTTCTTGTTTTAAAATTCAGTCCAAAATTGTCGGATGAAAGTTTCAGAAGATTCTTCAAAATAGGGTAAGATGTGAAGAAGTTGATTCTTATTATCCAAACATGACGGCCCCTTTGTTTGTTTGCAACAAAAATGTATTTCTGTGAAACCACTGGTAGGCTCTATCAAAAATGTTTTTGTTTTCTGGGTAGAGGATATTTGGTAACACATCTTCTTAGCGCCGCGACTGGGCTTTTATTACTCGATAAATATTTCAGCATATCGGCTCTTTCTTCTGGGGTATATATTGAATAACTTTAGTATATTAACATAAATAAACAATATATCAATATAATTACACTGCCAAACAAATGTGACTAAGTAAGATGGCATAAAAAGGGTCAAGCATTGATAAAACTCACAGAAAAAAACTTAAAAGCTGTATAGCATTGTTACATTAGGAAAATGTTATATTGCCAATATTTCAAAAGCTAAATATATTTGGAATAGATATCCTTATACAAAGTCACCATTATTTTTAACGCTAAAGAAGATAAAATTATAAAAACAGAAGCTTCCCATTTGAAAAAATAGTTATTTTAAGGATTTTTTAATTTATATATTTAACGTTAATTTCTGATCACCCTGTATTTATTTATAATAAAAATGCCAACACAGACCACTAAAGTAGATCCTATTCTTCAAGGAAACCAACTCCAAATAAATAATAATTAAGGCTTTCAGCAAGAGAAATTAATAGTTGTTTCTAGAGTTGCAAACGTCATTTTTGACATACAATTCAAAATAAGTGAAAAACGGTTTGGCTTGGGTATAGAATATTATATATGAAATACATCTAGAATTTTTCGAGGAATTAGAAAATGTCTTAATATATAAGATATTTTATTCAAAATAAGGAAGTTGATACTTGCCCATGAAAGTACAAACACCCTGTATATATTAAAATATAATAATTTAAAAGTGTAAGCGAATTCAAACAACTTTTATGATGCACTTTTTTTTTATTACACCATAGATTCTGAGACAAGGTGTATGAAAATGAGAAAAGCACTCTTTTGATCTAATTTTGCAGTTTTTGTTTGCCTTGGATCCGTTTTCGCAAAAAAATTAACTTTGAACTTTTCCTTTTATTTTTTTTACATATTTTCTGATATATTTAAAGCATTGATTACTTGAGCTTAATATCGAATGGATTGATTAAGTATAAAGAGTATTCAGTTGAGTATTATTTAAAGTGAATAGGGTGCTCGACCCAAGTGTTACCGTGTCTATGCCAAAACTACATCTGACTAAAGACATAAATCACCATAAAAATTACATAGAAACGAAAAATTACCATGCCGAAAAATAAAAATCCTGATGGTTTATATGGCATCAACGGCGTCACAACTTTTTGACGAGTTAAACCACGTTTTTACGATGTAGGTATGGGAGGGCTCGGTCTGGAATGCTGCCAAGCTAGGCGAGTTGCTGCAAACGTTTTCGTAAATTACTGAATTTACATAACTATTATTCAGGAAGGTTATTAGTCATAAAACTATGCTTCAAGGGTCTTACTTTACATTAATTTTCGGGAAATAAGCGCTTGGACTCCTGGACAAGTTGAACAGAGAATTTAGAGGAATACACTAACAAACAGATGCGATCCTCGACTGGATAATAAAGGGTTTATTGCTGTATTAAAAAGATCAAGACTGCTTGTGATATATGGCTTGAAATATAACATACACTTAAAACCAGACCGGGTTTATTAGCCAATTCATTATCTTTTCCTGTCCTCAAATTAGTATCAGCATAATAATTACCTTATGAAGAGTAGATTATAATCTTAAACACTTATTTTATGTTATGTTAGTTATTTTATGCATACTGTTGATCTGATGGAATTGTTATTTAAATTTTTCTCTCAGATGACTAGTAGAGCAACTGACGACTACTAGGTTGATAAATTGTTGCCATGATAGGCATTTAGAAAAACAGTATGGAACATATTTGTCAAACATCACGGGTTGTGCATTTGTGTATATGCTTTATTTTTTTTGAATTTTCTGATATTTTCTTACGTTCAATTCGAGAGAAATTCTGATTAACAAATGCGTCAAAGCTATTATTAACTTTGCTACTTCAGCTACATTGGCTACTATTTTTAATACTTTATTCATACTCAGAGTTTGCACCTTCAATCATCTATTCTTATATTTTCTTAATAAAATCATTAGTACCTGTAATATCCTAATGTAGATTATTCTATGATCTGACATTGGTAGACCTCTCGAAAAAATTATTTTTCCTATCTTACACATGCTTAACTCTGCAAACACGTATACATTATTTATACAAAAACCTTTAGTAAATATCTAGTGTCATCATTTTGATTTGATAACTATTTCTCTTGAGGAAACCTGTAGTACTTAACCTTACCAAAATCCAGCCTTTAACCTTAAAACCAATTAAAATTTCGAACGGAAAATTTGATAAATGTATGTTTCCATACATATGTCGTCTATCCTTGTGCCCGCTCCCTTAGCCTTGCGGTCTGTTTTTAGTACTAGAGGGATGTAAAGTTTGGCTCACGGTCATAACAACACCCTTTCAGGAAAGCTAAAAAGGTCCTCTGCACATGACATATATTTGCTAGAATTCCCTGGCTAAATCTTTTGCTTTTTCTCACCTTGCTTCAGCGGTTACGGTAGTATGACGCGCGATCCACAAGGGGGTTGGTTATTAGTTCAATATTTAAAGTTATATTTATGTTATTTGAAATCAACAATAAAAAAAACAAAGTTTGTGAAGCCTAAACAAATAAATGCTAATTAAAGCAATGTCGTTTTAAAAAACTAAGGCATCAACTAAAGCATCAACTTTGGTTTAACTGAAAATCTTGTAGATTTACAAATTGTTTTTTAATGGTTTTTACAAATTCTCCTCAGTGACAAAGTATTTTGATTCGGAAAGTCAACAAATTAATTTTAATTATATTTGTATTTATTTATTTATTTTGAAAGCATGCTTCGTTTGCTTTAATTTAGTCTATCCAATCTGAACATAACTAACCTAAACTAAGGGTAACCAACCCAAACTAATCCAAACCAAACCCATAAAGAGAAAATAATTGAAATATAATCCATATAGCAAGTTTGCTCAGAAAAAAAAAGTTGCAATACAATGTCTGATCTGATGGAATTATTATTTAAATTTATGTAAACTGACACAAAAAATCTATAAGCTTATTTTTTAAATAATTTTAGCCAAACGAAATTAAGCATTTCAATTGTATGCTTGTATATTTACCTGCTAATATTTTTTTTAGTTCTACAAACCTTCCTGAATATGGAAAAAGGCCTCTCTCCGGAAAGCCATATTTTTTTTTATATAATTGTATTCCTTTTTGTTTTATTCTAACTGAAACTATTTAGAACTATTCCAAAGGAACCCAAAGTAACCAAAACAAAATCAAAACATTCAAAACAAACCCGTAAGGAGCAAATAATTGAAATGCCTTCCATATAAGATTTCCCTACAGAAAAAAACTACATTACAGTGTTTCTGTAAACTACAGAAAAAGTTTATATGCCTAATTTTTTTTGATACATTGATACTAAACAAAAGTTAACTGATTGTGGTACAAGTTATTTTTTATTTTCTACAAATCCTATTGTACACGAAAAAGGGCTGTTACGGAAACTGTATTTTTTTTTAGTTATATTTTTATTGATTTCTATTTTTTTAACGCGCTTCACGCAATTTAATTTTACTAGTGCATGCTGATGATAAAATATTAAAAATTATTCCAAACTAATCTGAACTAACCTAAATTAACTAAGCAAAATTTAAGCAAAATTAAAGCGCGCTTATATTTAGGTAATGGTTGGTTTCAGATAGTTTGATTTAGTTTGGGTTCGTATTTTCGTACACGTGAGTGTGCGACCCTTGGTATATTGTGGCTCTACTTTAGGTTAGTTTGGATTAGTTTTGTTAATTTGGAATATTTTTTATTAGTTTCCATTAGAAGGGACTAATGAAATAAAACGCGCGAAGTGCGCTTAAAAAATTAATAATAAATAAAACTATAATTATTAAAAAAAAGTGTCATCAACAGTCTTTTTTCCGTGTACAATTTAATTTATAGGGACTAAAAAATAACTTGTAAGTACACCACCATTCAGTTAGATGAAATTTCCCCAAAGTCTTAACTTTTGTTTAGCTGATATTATTTAAAAAAAAGTAATTATATGTATGTTTTCTGTAAGTTTACAGAAACACTGTTTGCAGTTTTTTGTTTAGGAAATTTTTATATGGATGGTATTTCAATTATTTGTTCTCTACGGGTTTGTTTTAGTTTAGTTTTGGTTACTTTGTGTTATTTAGAATAGTTTTTAAGAGTTTGCGTTTAATAAAACAGAAAAAAAGATTAATTAAATTAAAAAAAAATATGGCATTCAGCAGCGATACTTTTTTTCATATTGAGGAAGGTTTGTAGAAACTAGTGAAATAGTAACTCGTAAATACACAAGAATTCAGATGAATGAAATTTTCTCCAAGGGCTTAGTCTTCGTTTAGCTAAAATTATTAAAAAAACCAGCTTATAAGGTTTCTTCTGTAAATTTACAGAAACATTGTAGTGCATATTACTTTTGCGCGGAAGCTTTTTATATGGATGATATTTCAATTATTTCCTCTTAACGGGCCTGATTTGGGTTATGTATGTTTATTTTGGGTTCGTTCTCTTTAATTCTCGTTAGCTGTGGTTTGGTTGGATCGACTAAATTAAATTACGCGAAGCAGGCATTGTCCTATGTCCTTTACTATACCCTTGAAATCATCTGTACAGGGTGATCCCCTATAATGTCGCCCCCCTATAACTTTTTTATTTTAAGTCTCCCAAAAAAAATAAAAGTATGGTTATGTATGTACTGAAAAACACTTTTTTTCTGCGTATAAAAAATATTGGAAAAATGATCAGTATACAGGGAAAACCAAAAAGTTAATTTTTTTTCAATGGAACACCCTATATATGAATTTATTTTTCGATTCCTTGTAAAATTCTAAGCATTTTTTATGTATGATGTTATACCTCTAAAGTTAGTAGTTTCACAGCTATAAACAGTTGAAAATCGGTACTTTGGCTACTTTTCACCTTGGCAGAGGCGTAACTACCATAAGACAAGTAAACGCAATGCGTTGGGGCCCCCCAGGCTTGGGGGCCCACTCGTCCAGTGCCTAATATTGAAGGTTTCTGTCAACTGAACCTAGGAACACCTTTCTGTCAAGCAAGGATTCTTTTTTATTAAGTTCTGCATAATTTAATACCTAATGAAAAGTTTGGCAACATCAGCGTCGCGACACTCGTGAGTCGCCGATCAGGATTAGTCCTGATTTGATTCGCAGTGAGCACCATCGTCTTTTGGTTTGACATCCCGGGAATCCCGTTTTGTTGACATATTTTAACCTGTTGCCAAGAGCATTACCTTACCATTATCTTATAGTTTTAGTACCGGATACGCTAATTTTTCCTACGTTTTAAAAATGAGTGACCATAAAAAAAATATAAAAGCACCCGCAATTAAAAGAAAACTAAAAAAAGTATTGGAATTAGAGAAAAATTGCGTTTTTTGTTCGACGAAATCGCAGTCTGAGCCAAATTTGCAACCATTTACGTCCAAACGCGATGACATTGGAGACAATAATTATATTTCTTAAGACGAAGATCACTCAGAATATTTGATCGGTATAACACAACTTCAGGTGGCTAAGCCACGGGCATCAGCACAAGCGACCTAATTTTTCTGTGTGCTAAAACTAAAAAGGTCTATGAAGCTGAAATATCGTCAGACACCGTAATATCAAGTAAAGACACAATACTCGAAAGTGATTTAGGTCATTTTGTTAATAAATCATTAAGATGTAAATGTGAAAAAAAAAGCTTAAAGAAATTGAGCTTTCAAGTAAAATTAGGGTGAAAGAATAGAAGCTGGGCGTATAAAGACAAAAATGCTAGATTTTGAGTTGAGTTGGTATTCTTATCTATTAGGTTACATTATGTGTTATCAGAAGTGAATTTTACTTCCAAAGTTTTATAAAAAGAAACAATTGCTTTGGACGAAGCTAGTTCTGTTCTACTAAGGACAAAAAGGAATGTGGAAAAACTACCGTCAACGCTATATTGAGGTTCTAAAAGAAGCACGAACAACTGCTCTGAAATGGTGCATTACAACTAATTTTAGGAGTAAGCGACAAGTTATTAAAAAAAGTATTTGATGAACTAGCTTTAGATCATCCTTTTGATTCCAGGGGACACTTTTGAAGTGAAAACTTCTTTAGGCGCGCTCTGCACTTTTTTTCTGTGTTACGTAACGTAACGTATCGTAACGCTGCATGTTCCCGTATAGGTAGAGGGCTGAAATTTTCAGGGGATGTAGCCGGGGTAAAAAGATCCTGGGCGAAAACGAGACCCCGTACCCCACCCCGTTTGGTCAAGGAAGGGGGGGGAGAATTAAAAACTTAAATAATTAATTTCGGGAGAACGGGAAGAGGTACGGGTTCGAAATTCTTATGGTAAATGCACCACATTGGGGGCCACCTTAGACCATACAGGGAGGACCGGGGCTCTAATTTAAGGTGGGGTTTTGGGGTATCTCTACAACGAAGGCTCGATTCGAAATTCTGACAAACGATGACCCCGCTTGTTCACCTTATCACTTCTATCGTGTGGTTTAAGCACTCACAATTTTTTTTTGTAAATTGGTGCTTTTTATCAGCTATTGACATTATAAAGTCGCAGTTAACAACTAGATTTACAGGTTTAAATAAGATAAGTGGCATCTTTTTGTTTTTGCAACCTAAAAATCTCATAAATTCAACAAAATCTCATCAACAAAAATATTCTCAAATCACATTGCAAAATTTCTCTTACAATTTATAAAAACAGAGTTAAATCAAGAAATGACTGCAAAAAAAATGTTGATTAAAACAAATTTACATTGACCTACTATTATTTTTTACCATGCCGATTATATCTGCGTCAGCTGAAGAATCTTTTAGTAAATTAAGTATTCAAGGAATCAAATAGGGCATGCAAGATCGCTTTCAATATTTATCTTTAATTTCCGTCGAAAGTGAAGCTCCCAACAAATTAGATCTTAAATATGCATATGAAATTGCAGTGTGTAAAACGAGAAAAAATCGTTTTAGATTTTAATAAGTTTAAGTCGGAGTGTAGCTTTAAACTAGGGAAATTTCATTAATATTTCCAACTTCCTTAATAAATACTACTTGGTTAAAATTTAAAGTTATTTTAGAGTTTTGCTTCTTTTGATAAAAAAAGAAATAATTTGATGCTATATGTAAAATAAATAAAAAAATTAAAGCTGGTTGATTAATTTTTATTTAGTATTTGTGATTTGTTACTGAAAATGGGGCCTCCTTATGTATTTTGCGTTGGGGCCAAAAATTTTTAGTTACGCCACTGCACCTTGGTAGCAAGAAGATCATCAGAGATGGAGTAAAATAAATTTCACATTCCTATCTTAACTTTTCAAGAGCTATCTGACGGTACTAACTGGCAGGCGGTACCATGGGTACCAAATCTGGTACCTCGGTAGGTACCATAAGTTAGCACCATCAGATAGCTCTTGGAAAGTTAAGATAGGAATGTGAAATTAATTTTACTCCATCTCTAATGATCTCCTTGCTACCAAGGTGAAAAGTAGCCAAAGTACCGATTTTCAACTGTTTATAGCTGTGAAACTACTAACGCTAGACGTATAACATCATATATAAAATATGCTTAGAATTTTACGAGGAATCGAAAAATAAATTCATATATAGGGTGTTCCATTGAAAAAAAATTAACTTTTTGTTTTTCCCTGTATACTGATCATTTTTCCAATATTTTTCATACGCCGAGAAAAAGGAATTTTTCAATACCTACATAACCATACTTTTAATTTTTTTGAGATACTTAAAATAAAAAAGTTAAAGGGGGGCGACATTATAGGGGATATCACCCTGTACATACATAAGTTAATAATGATCGATTAAATAGATTACGCGTGGAAAATAGGATTAAAACTAACCGTAATAATCAACGCGAGCTAAACCGCGGGTAAAGCTAAAAGTGTCCTATGGCCTTTACTATACTTTTGAAAATATCTGTACAAAATTTCATGATGATCGGTTGAGTAGTTTATGCGTGAAAGCTTAAGAAACAAACAAACAAACACATTCGCATTAATAATATTAGGTAGGATTCTTTAATAATACGTACGGGCTGCTTCAATCGGAGTGGATTAATTAACTGCACAAATCGACACGAAAATCTAATGCCACCAGGAATAACATCAGCCTATGGACACAGCTTATTCACTACCAGCTATCTTGAGGCGGCCTACTTTGATTTGGGAATGTCAATAATAAAATTTTGCAAATTTTTGGAAGAGGACCATGACTCAATATTGATGTGTAAACATTACGCGACGGTATGAGGGTAAATCTCGGGAAGTGGGATGGAAATGTGTAACACGAGGTGACAACATATCCCAGGCGCATCGAGAAGCAACCGAATCCAGGATGGCCGCGATTGCATCAAGTGACGCTTCTAAAAATCTAGCCGCTAGGGGGTATTAGATTTTCGTGTCAATGATGTCGATATAGGACATATGTTTGCACATCAGTGTCTCGAGTACTAGCAAATTTACTCAATATTTTTTTGTTTTAAACCTCTGGACATTGAATAATACTTTTGGCAGGTCGTTTAATTTAAAATATGCTTTTTTATCATATGGCAAAATTGTAAAAAAATCCGAAATTTCCGGACTTTTTAGGACGCTAGAATAAGCTGTACTATGGATCCAAAAACACTGCCAATATAATATAATGAAAATCGAATACCGCCCTAGCGGCTAGCTTTTCAGAACCGCCATTTGAGTCGTTGTAATGCGGCCGTCCTGGATTAGCTTGCTCTTCAATGCGCACTGGTTATAATGTCACATCGGTTTACACATTCCGTGCCCACATTTCCATCCCATTTGCCGAGATTTACTCTCATACCGCCGCGTAAGATGTTTACACATCAAAAACTATGCTTATAATTTTTTTCGAGGATTACAGAAACACTATATTCCAGTATTTTCATCGGAAGCTCCATATGGAAGATATTTTAGTTATTTCCTTTTTAGGATGGTTTTGATTAGTTTGGACTAGTTTTAATTGGTTTGGGTTAGTTGTGGTTAATTTGGATTAGCCAAGTTATGGCACACGAAGCGCGCTTAAATAAAGGGTCTGCTTGCGGACCACACACCAGAAGTGGAACTTCTTCTCTATAGGTATGAGGTCATAATCTATATTTTGATGCAGTGGCGATCATATCGTTTCTGAATTTAACTAAATTTCTAATTTTAGTCTTAACTACAAAACCTGTTCAATAGACTTTTTCAAATATGTCATTTTAACCAGATTAATGTTTGGAAATTGCAAATATATATGCATATCTGAAAATAAGGGTTAAGCTTTTATTTAATTGGATTTATTAGAGAGATGGCATTGTCTTGTGCTTAACCATTGTATGCGGATTACTGGCTTTTGCAACGTGAAATGCACCTCGATAGCTCACTAATGGTGCTTTTTCATGGACTCTTGATACTGCTGTTAAATTTATATTTGCTTTGTGTGACTTCATTTCAGCCAGGAATAAACAAGTTTACACCTCAATAACAGAGCGCTGAAATATATATGAGGGTCAATATTAACAGCACTGTTCAAACACGTAGCTGATTTTGCCGTTGTTAACTGTTTCTATCGCATCTTCATAAATTTGGAAACCATAGTCCTTTTAGACTGAATTAATTATTATTCCGAAATAATCAATATATTAAATTTCATAAACTATGTGTATAACGGAGATAAGTAACATTGTGTTGCTCTAGGCAATAACTATTGTGAAACCAATAGTATTTATAATACTGCAATGCGTGATATATAGATGTACGATATACTATAACTCTGATTTATTTCTTTTTATACGAATGCAATTGCGCGAATGTCAACTCTTTTTTTTCCGAACAATGTATTTCCTTCACTCGACGAATTATACGTACCAAAAACGATTCCGGTGCAACTCAATTTCCTCAATAAGACAAGACAACCTATACGAGGGATTTAAGAGAATAATACTCGACAAAGTAAAATAGGAAACGTTTAATGTGTGGTGACAAGTACACTGAAAGTTTTATTCTGGCATTAGTGTCTCTAAGTTTAAAGAAGTTAAATTCTTTTCGATATTTTGTTGAAAGGTGAGCTAGCTAGGATTCGTGCACTTGTTAAATAAGTGTAATAATCTAGTTTCTTTATACTTTTGTCATTGAACAATGTTTCTATAATTAGCATGTTTGTTTAAATTTTTTAATTTAAACGGGACTTGTGATGTCAAAATCACTTAAGTCGACTACATTTTATTGATACTCACATATACATTTTCTTACTAAAAATTTACATTGTACTTCTGATTTGATGACTTAAAATTTCAGTGCAGAATGTGGGCAAATATTTGCTAAAATGGCTTGAAATAGCATAGAACATGTAATTCAAACTCAAAGATTTAAGTAAAAAACATTGTCATCATTTTTGGATTTATATATTTATCTTTAGCGTAACATCAAACTGAAAATTGGCGGATGCAGGTTGCATATGGTCGGAAAGTAAATCATTTTTCTGATTCTTAAAAATTTTATTAAATGAGAATAATTCAAAAAAGTCGCCACCGATGATGGTTTGTTCTTGTCAGCTGTATTTTACTGACCGACATTCAGAAAATATCTCATGCCAATAATTTCCAAATGCGTTTTTCCTACTTAATTCATTATTCTTTGATGTCTGCTAGAGTGGAAGTAATTTTTCGCTTAATATTACAAAAAAAAAATAGTGACAAACATGTCGTTCCATCAAAACGGGGTTCCTACGTCTGTCTTTAATTTGTTAATTGTTTCAATTATGTGAACCTTTCTTATAATGTAAAGTGTTTTTTAAATTTTGATGTGACCGCTGTCGTTTTAATGTAGTTTTTGCCTCTTGTGGATGTGTTCTTTTGTTCCAACTGACACGTAACACTGATGATGGCTAAGGCCGAAAGCGCTATGTTGGGCTGATTAGACGTCCTTTTGGATTAAATTTATGCATGGAATACAAAAGTTTTTCATTTAGTACATAATACCTTAATGCTCGGCATGACAAATTTGGAAACTTGCTTATCAATAAAATACCATGGCAAAGGGAGTTGATAAGGTAACACATTTCAAGCTCAAGATAGTAAATTCCATACATTATGTGGACCTCTTATTTAAATAATAATATGTGGAATTGAAGTTTTAAAATATCTAGCTGGGCTCAGCATTATAACTATCTATTCCAATATAATATAGCGGAAGATATTATCTACCTAGTATGAAGTCCGTTTCTGAAAACGCTTGCACAAATAGCCAAGAAATGTAAAATGTCTCGGATAAAATTATATCTTACTGCTGCGTGCACTCTTTCTAAACTTGTTTTTGAATTTGCTTATGTAAAATGCAGCATCTTGAATACATTCGCGAGGAATTTGCTCCAATGGAACATTTACAAATTCAGTTATCTAACTGTGCCTGTGATATTTTGTTGCTCTATTATTCAAGAAACATAAAAAGGCAGATAATGTTTAATGCTTGACCAACCACATTTTTATTTTGTATGGTGTGAAGTATTAAGTGAACGCTTTGGAAATCGCTAAGTCAGTTTATACAAAAAACTCGCTTGGCGTATATTATTTTGAGTAAAAAACCCTGATATAAAAAAGAAAACCATTTATTTTAACATTTTTAAAAAGAACTAAACTTAAAATTTCTCGTATGATAATACACCCCTCTCTCCTCAGTCTTCCTCCATTGCTTGTTCAACGCAAGTCAAACAAATGTGGGTTGTTTGAACATGTTCTTTGCATGCCATTTGCTTGCATGTACTGCACTGAATGGTGGTGGTTCTGTTCTTTTTTCGATCACACAAGACACATCTTCCTCGTAGTTGCACAGCAGCGTTCTCCTCTACTGCTTCTTCGGAAGGTTTATACCTAGACAAAATAGTTATTTATGCAACAAGTGTGTAAAGTGAATCTTTTTTTATGAATGGGAATATTGTCGCATGAGCCGTAGGCTATATCAATCCCATGAATAAAAAAAGGGTACTTTACACA
>MU181922.1:1077148-1105428 GCA_016904865.1 Pissodes strobi | reverse complement strand
ACAACGAACTCGATACGGGAATAGCTTCTCATCAATAGTCATTAATTCTCCAATACAGGAATTTTTATTTATTTTATTTTAATTCTCCAATACAGGAATTTTTCTTGCACTTTTCCACAAATCTGTCGAATATACTTCTAATGGCTGCTAATTTATCAGTTGTTTGACGTTGCGGTCTATCAGCTTTTTCGTCACATCTTATCGACTGCAATAAAAATAAAAATCTCATCATGCTTATACAAGCGCGAACAATTTCTAATCCAGTACCGACTGTATCCCAGAATTCTCGGATATTGGTAAGGTGTTGTTTCTTTACGCCAGTTAGGAACAGGAGTCCAAAAAGCGCCAACATTTCATCTTTTGTAGTTAGCTTCGCATATCTTTCTCTTTGCTAATTTTCTTGAACCGATGAGATGTATATATTTGTGAATGTAATTATATGCTCTATCATTTCAATTGTAAAAACTGGATGAATGCACTTATTTCATCTGCTACAACCGCTCTGTCTACTAGAGCATTCGGAAAAATTTTCACTATATTTTTTGCTAGTGTTTTAGCAATTTTTGTGGGGTGGTGCTTTTTCAAATGGTTTGTTTATCCTTACCTTTCATTACGGGTTCTTTGATAGGTTCGGCGACGTTCCCATAATAATAATCAATACTTATCTCGATCATGGTGGGCTTCCTGTTCGGAATCCGTATCGTGGTCACAATAAAAATCCGCTTCTTTTTCGTCTTCATTATCGCTCCCCCCAACCACTTAATTTTCATCTTGTTCATCAAAGATTGCTTTATCTATTAAAAACCATAAAGAAAGTTTGGCAGGTTGCTGCAAACAATTCAAAGGTTATCAATTGTTTTTTTCCAAAGCCAACGAGGGTACTAGAGTGCTATAAACAATTTCGTCATTAATTTGATTAAAAATACCGCAAAAGAAAATATCGTTTCTGCCCAGGTTTTACTGAAATTCGGCCTGTATGCGGCAAGTGTCCGCCGATCGTTATCAAGCAACCAAGCAAAACACTACAAATCCTTTGTAGAGCTCGTTGAACAGGCACATCATAGCTGCCGCGGTTGAGTGGTTCTTCTTATCGAATAGTTAATGTTAGGTGTCACTGCTGTGCGGAGGCGGACCATATCAGCTGTTCACTTTTCGGTACTCAACTGAGAGTATTCATCTCTCTCTTCAATTAATTAAGTCTTATTGCAGCTAGTTGTACTATTTTCACCTATTAAGTGTGTTCATAATAAGCTATAAATTGTCAACACGTCAATATTTAGGTTATAATGTCAAAAATTTGAGTATTCTGGATTAAAGAGCCATATGACAGTTCTGGGGTAAAAGACCTGGAGATGGATTTACTTGTTCAAAGAAATTCATATATTTATAACTAGGTATGTGCGCATGGAATATTCTTCACTGAAATATCATACAGATTTTACTAAAGTAAAGGACTTTTCTGTGACATAGACAATCTTATTATTTCACATATTTTAAAGAGGCTAAATATCTTCGTTAGTAGATTGCTCGATTTAAGAATACAGAATTTAAGATTAAACGACTTAGAACGGTATAGGATTTCCGTGTACCCAATATAAAATAAATGGGCCATTAGTTAGTTTTTTCACTTCCCCGAGAATTTCCTAAGCCTTCCACCATATTTCCCTTTTACCTTTTGAGGTTGTTGTTGCGTTGACGAGCCGAGTAGTATGACTCCTTTCCGTTCCGACGATTCTACTCTGGTCGGGAGTATTCCTGATTTTTCTTGTTCTTGTAACCGACTTTTGGTGGCCTCCAGTTTAAATCACTTCTAAATAATTTGGTTCGCATGGTGTCTGCATGTAATTCATTAATTCGACTATCAAACCCGGTAAAATATCATCTTTGATATTATACAGATCAATCCAATCATGCGTTTAGTGTTGTGCCCATTGCCGACAAACCTAGGGTCAACTCATTTTGAATATTGAAAAAAATTGAATATTTTATATTTTCAGTAGCATTAAGAAAGATATAAATTTTATTTTTGGGGCATTTAAATTAGGTACGTCTTCGGGTATGGCCTCTTCTTTTCTCTAGTTCTTGTTTGGTTTCGTCACTTGATCCTTCAATTAAATAACTTTACCATCTTGGAACAACTTCATTATTGAGAGGTGTTTCTTTAGAATTATCGTGGTCTCGATTAATCTTTAAGATTCCGCATTTTCAGCTTCTTTTGTCTGTGTCTTATTATTTGTTGCCTCGTCCCATTCTGAATCTGAAGAAGATATAATGCGACGTCTTTTTCTTTTTTACCTCAGGTGATATATTCCCCGAAGTCTCCGAATCACTCTCGCCGGTAAACAATGTCTTCATTTAGTTTTCACCCAGCATATGGCATTAAGAAAACAAATGTATATCGATAATAACATATGGACCAGTTGAAATTTGATATGTTTACACTAAAGGGCCCAGACGTTCAGACCTGAGGCAACACCAGCTTTAAGACAGATTTATCGATAAGGTTTGTTTTGACTCTGTGTGAACTTTTAAGTATGAAGAGTTTTGCCCAGAATTTATATACATATTGTTATATAAATTATTGACGGAATTCAAGGTATTACTGAGAATTGAATAACTATCCATAGCAAATAAATTATGCATTTGGGGGGAGGGGGGTTATTTAACCCCGCCAATAATTTGCATAGCGCATTTTTAAAGATAATTTTAGGCCGGCAGTCATTTTAGGTTTGAGATATGATTAAATCTCTCTATATTATCTTGTCTGCTGTATGGAAATAGTGTAACCAATTTTACAGATTTGTATAGGGGTGATTTAACCCGTAATATTGGAAGCTGATTAGATGTTTCCTTATAAATGGTTGTACATACAGGTAGGGATGATTTAGCCCTTATTTCTAGGGTATTCGAAGGTGATTAAAGCTTCCTATAGAAATGGTTGCTTATAGGTAAGGGTGATTTAGCCCACATATCTAGTATTCAGTGCTGATTAAACTTCTTATATATAGGCAATTCAAGGAGAGAAAAACGAAAAGTTGTACCTACGAGGTATTATTACATACTTGACGAACTAGAAAACTTGAAGAACACACTTGTAACAATTTTTCTAACTTCTTTTTGATCTCTCTCTGTTGGAACTTTTCACTTTTGAAACTTTAATTTTTTTTAATATTCACTATCTATATACTGCACTGTGCACACCAGGAAGCGTAACAAATGGGCCCGCTGTGTGGGCAGTGGATATAGTGGATCAATTGTTCTCTCTTCAACTTAGTGTACTGTCGCTCTTTAGCAACAACAAAGTCTTCTATTGGGAACAAAATAGGAAGTATAATTATTGTAGAAAACGGTTTTAACCTGCCAAAATCAATACTGAGTTTAGTTTGTTGTAAGAATATTTTCTTGAACTGAATGAATGTATGCTTTGGTAATTGTAGAAATAACTCTTGAATGTTCGGGTGTCAACATTCAAAGTAGCTATCTTGCTTGCACCTCATGCATCCACAATATAATTGGGGTTTTAATGTTATGACAAGTCGATGATTCTCATACAATATATCGTTCACTAATTCACACTATGATCTAATGTTTAGGTGCATTTAGCTTATTCTGCAACATGTGTCCTACTGGAATCAATTTTTATTGAGGTCTTCGAAGATTCTTTTGTTGGCATTTTATGGCAGCATTTTTCTTTTTATCAAATATATTTCGTTCGACTTCTGTTTGGAAACTTGTTTAGCAATAAAATAGCAAGACAAATGCTATTGATGATGTACTCGGGATAGTAAATGTCGTTAATTATTTGCATGTTTTATTTAAATATGTAGAATTGAAGTTTTGAAACATTTTACTGCGCTCACTATTATGACTATCTCTTCCAATATAATACAGCGAAAGATATTAACTGTCTAGTATGAAGTCCATTTTTGAAAACGCTCTCATAAATCGAAAAGAAATATAAAAGATATTCCTCGGGTAAAATTGTATGTTCCTAATGCGTGCACTCTTTCTAAACTTGTTATTAAATTTGCCTATGTAAAATGCAGCATAGAGACAATTTGCTCGAATAGAAAACAGGGCTCTAATAATAATAACCTTTACAAATTCAGTTATCTAACTGTGTCTGGGATACCGTGTTTCTCTATTATTTAAAGAGCATACAAGGAAAAGATGTCACGTTTGAAGAAACACATTTTTATTTTATATCATGAGAGTAAGTGAAGTAGCTTCTGTTCTGGACGTAATATATGCATATAATAGTATCTAATTTATCTTAATCCCAATTAAAATGTACTCTAAATGTAAACAGGAAATTTAATCAAACAAGTTACGCAGTCGTCACTTTTCTCAGTATGAGTATACCTCTTCTGTAGCAACAAAGCTCACATATTAATCTTTTCGATATATAGATATCGAGGTGCAACTTGTATACTAGTTTTTCAGAAGTGTTAAGCCTTGTTTGAGAAGTCCGAGGTTAGCAGCGCAGCGCTATTGCTTAAACCGGATTAAACCGTTGATAAAAGTTATAGAGAAGTTAATAGGTTGGATGCATATTTATATGTATATCGTTTTCAAAGAGGATTGCTGTGGTGGTTCCAATTCAGAAACGATGCTCGTACTATCTTCAATCAAGGACGATTTTAAACAGCGCATAATTTCCTATTTAATCAAAAACATAAACTGTTAAACAACTAATGATTAAATTACAACGCTAGGGTTTTGGAGGTGGGTGCTTCCCATTGATTTGTATAGGAGTGGATAAGCAATAGCCGCCTGTCGCACTACTCAAAAGGGGCAACCTATGGGCGAAAAAACAGGTTTCTGCGCATGACAAAATCGACGCAAAATTGAAAAACGTAAACAAAGAAGATACCGTTTGGACATGCGCACTAAAACACTTGCCGTCTCAGCAGGCGTCGGTCAGGACCGAACTTGGCTTTTTTCTTTGACGTGTTTTCGTTTTGACGGCGCGGCGTTTTGAGTTAATAATTCGAGTTTTTACTTTTTTTTTACTTTCTTTAGACTTAGTGTCTGTAGTTGCTTAATTAGTTTTAAATTAGTGGTTCACGTTTGTGGTTTGTGCGTACCCTATTTTGATTTTCGTTTAAATTGAACAATACGCATATAAACAATGGGCGATGCTACCGAAATAGAATCCCGAAAGTGTATGGTTGTGTTTTGTAGTAGTAGAGGAAAAATACCCGGGATTTCCTATTTCAAGTAAGTCTAATTATTATAAGTATTACTTATTTGTACCTTATTGTTTGTTTCACTATGCTAACTGGGGCCCATTTCACCATCGGCAAGACTCCTCTACCGAATATTTCGTGAAATAATCACTTTCGAAGTCCGGGCCTGCCTATTTACCTTCACGGTGCAACAGCTAGCTCCTACTAATTTTCTAATGCGCAAGTCCAAATTGAAATCTCTTTGTTTACATTTCGCGGTCGTAAATTTGCCATGTTTGGTCTATTTATTGCTTATCCACTCCTATACAAATCAATGGTGCTACCCCATTGGTTATAATATGTATCACCTAATATCTTCAGATTCGTTACCTAAAACGATCACCAATTTTACATGGTCCTGTATCGTAAATAGATTCTGAGATATTAAATAAAAACCACTTTTCGGAAACCATCTTGCAAGGGCCTATAACTCCTTATGGAGCCATTTTCGGGCCTATACAAATAGCATAACCTTTTTTGCATAGGTCTTGTTGGAGAACTTGAAATTATAATCTTAAGAAGAGTCAAAAACACCCTCAGTGAAAAATATTAAGCGAAATATGGGCAGCCGCCTGGTAATTCAAACGTCACTGCTTATAATATGTAACATCTAAAATCGTCAGATTTGTGACGTCTGAATTATAACTAAAAGCTCAATCCTATGCATTTAAAGATCCTTTACACAAATAGTGCACTATGTAAAAATCGACCTCTCCTATTGGTCGATCCATCTCGTATTACGATATGTCTGCGTGATGCAATCGATTTCTATCAAGAGCTCTAGTGGTGTAGAGGTTTAGATCGTTGGGTCTCACCTGGAAAACGCGGGTTCGAACCCCGTTGCTTTTTTTTAAGATTATGTTTCTAAACAGCTTTTTTTCTTGATTTTGGCTATGTCTTGGGTCAGATTGGGTTAGCACCTGGTTAGTTTCCTTTTCTTGAGCCCCGTAGCGAGCGAAGCGAGCGGAGGGCCATGCGGATCGACCAATGGGAAAGGCCGATTTTTATATAGTGCACTATTTGTGTAAAGGATCTTATAATGCCAATCCTGTGGCGGAATAATTGTTATCAAAAATCGCCGTTAACATTATGCTAACGATAGGACAAAAATTTTGTAAATTTACTGTGTCAAGTATATTTTGTCTGAGCGAAAAGTTTCAAAACATAATTCATTTAACAAATTACAGGTTTTTATGGTATTTATGGTATGTATGGTATTTAAAGGCATTTTCATCTCTAAAGTGTCTACTGGTACAATTTTAAACGTAGATTTTTACCAAGTATTTCATTTTCCATAAAAAAAATCTCTTTTATCCGACCGGACGAAAAACAATGTGTTTTCTCATCGCAAAAGTCATGATTCCAGTATATTGTATTCGTTGCTTGGCAACATGCAATAACTGTACGTACAACATTTCTGTCCTAGGCCGGGAATAAAACATTCACGGCCTAGGCCGGAAATATAAAATTTCTGTCTTATTTAAATACCTGGTTTGTCAGATCTGACGTTCATCAAAAGCAAGATTTAGCTGCGGTTTCCCTAGTTACGTAATAAACTCCAAGCTCACTAGATTCAAAACTTGATATTATGATGAGTTTAAATTTAAAACACCATTTTTATTTAGAGTAATATTTGGCTCTATTTATAAAAGTACGTATTATAATTAATTCCAATCGGATAAAAAAATAGTATGTGCAACTCGTAGGAAAAGCACATTTCTGGACTCCTGTGTTGCTGGCCTCGGCTGCGCCTCGTCCAGCAATTACCACAATCGTCCAGAAATGTTTTGCTTTTCCTCCTAGTTACACAATATACTATTCTTTGACCTACAAATCTATGTTTTGACATTTTCTCTGAAAATCCCATTTTCACGATATTTTCGAAACTGAGACGTATCTAGAAAGTTTTTTCTATAAATTTCCTATCAAACTGTCTACTCGCTTTTTTAGATCCTTACGACTTTTTAGGCGCTAGAACGACCCAAATTGACCTTTTTCAAAAATATACACGCCAAAAAAAACTCGCCATTTTCTTATTCTCGCCAATTTCATTAGGGTTTGGAAGACCATTAAAAAGAAGATGTACAAAACAATTATTCAAAATTGATTTATTTTGTCGACTGTTGTCGTGTAGCAGAGCAAAATTTTGAAAATTCGCACATTTGACGTAATAACTGGATAAAAGAAAATAGGGTCACCAAAAAAAATTGAGCTAAATCTCAGATTTTTACTTGCAGCCACTTGCGAGGGTAGGACGCTGACTTTACCTGAATGAGTTTTATTCGAGCCTCACTCGCCACGCCTGACGACTTAATGTCCTCTACCAAAGAAGAAGTGTATCGAACGCCCTTAACTGTTTGTCTCTGTCGCTTTTCCGAAGTCCTGACTTTACCCGGATGGTCGTCACGTAAGTCGCTTTTCCGAAGTCCTGACTTTACCTGGATGGGCGTCACGTAACAGAGCATGACGCGTTACGCCTACTGGCTCTGTCTTATTTATTTTAATACCCAGGAAAAAAATACTGTGCTGAAGGCGCCAAAACAAGTTTTTACTTTCAAAAGTTTTCGTAGACCGGAATGTGTACAAGCCTAATGTTGGAGAAGCGTCATTTGTTGTCATGTTGGTTGATCTAGTTGTGGTAAATAACAACTACCAATATAACCTTTACTTTGACAACTTATGTGTGAAAAATATAAAAGCATGGAATGAAAAGCCCGACATTACACTTTTTGCACCGTGTACAAGGAGCACCCTTCCCCAACTTATATTCTATCATTTTCTCTAGTATTCTTATAACTAGATAATGTAAGTCGTCATATTGAATGTTAACTGAAACACTGCTAAGCAATACATTCGGCTTCTAAGTAGTAGATCTTCCACCAGTTCAGCTGCAGTCTCATAGCTTCGAAATTAATGCGTTGATATTTCTCGCCTAACTCTGTCTCATTTTTTCACCTATTTCCCTTAAGAAAATGGCGAGTTTTTCTTGACGTGTATATTTTTGAAAAAGTAGTCAATTTGGGTCGTTCTAGCGCCGAAAAAGTTGCAAGGATCTAAAAATTCGAGAAGACAGTTTTATAGGAAACTTATAGGGGAAAAACCCTCTAGATACGTCTCAGTTTCGAAAATGTCGGGAAAATGGGCTTTTGAGAGAAAATGTAAAAACATCGATTTTGTAGGTCAAAGAAAAGAAGATTTTTATTTTTTTTTCGAAAAATAACTTTTTTATGGAAAGTGAATTACTTGGTAAAAATCTACGTATAAAATTATACCTTGCCTTTCAAACAGGGGGAGCTTTTTGCCATTTCAAATTTTGATACGACACCTCATCGCATAATATTGCATTACTGAAAACCAATAATCTAGCGCAAAAATCACTTCTGCCCTGCGACCTTAAAGTTAAACACATACTGTTTTCTTCCTTGATATATTTTGAAAATTACCAAGTGTCCACGGTTTGTGTTCAATGGCCACATTTTATAACCAAATCGTTTTAATTACCGCGTATGAATTATTCTCTGTTGCTTACGCTGATAGTGTTCCAAAAATTCTGTTTCCAATTTATTCATAAAAGGTCTCAATTTTCGCTTTTTCCCATTCTCATAGTTTGAAAGATCCATCACGCCTTATCGCTTCGGCGATCATACAATTTCGCTATTTACTCATCCACTTACTTACTATCAAAATTTCAAAAAAAAACTAATTTCATATACGTTATTATAAATTTATTATAATATATAATAATTTTAAACTTTTGGTTATGAAAAATATTAGTAGCTGAAGTTGTGAGTCCATCAATGCGCTCATTGTTTGTAAGTTATTTGTGCGCGTGCCCAAAGCTGAGGCCTGGAAAGATTGGCAATAGTACATCCAGCGCCTTCATGCCCTGAAACTTCGTCGGCTAAAACATCTAACTCAGAAAGTTCTAGTTACAATACCTCTTGCAAAGTAAAACTACACTTGAAAAGTCCTAGATTTACCATACGGTAACACCACACAAAATGAGCTCTCATACCGAAATTACAAAAATGTTTCAGATATTTAATAATACTATATCGAAGTTTCATCTAAGTTGGGGTGTTTCGAATCTCAGGCAAAATTTTCTGCAACACAATTTTACCCACAATACTGAAACAAAATGTTTGCACTAGACCCCCGTTTTGCTAAGCATCATCAGGAGATGTATAAAAGCTAGCTTTTCATACCCAAACTAACTCCATGCTGCGCTCACCATTTTGTTGAAATAAATTAAAACGCTTAAAAATGATCCGTTTTCGTATTCGCACACGTGAATGGGCCCAGATGGGACCCTCCATAGCGACCCTTGGACTACTGTGGCTCACATCTGTGGTTTCCACTAGGCCAGATGCTCGATTCTTTTCATATCGATTGGCTTTCTGGGGTGGAGAGTTTTAAAATCTACAAGTGTAATTGAGAATTTCCAATCATTGTTTGTCTGATTCTTTCGATTGCTGGACAGTGGCGAAAACATGCTCCATTGTTTCTTCGTCCTTCAAGCACAACCGGCATTCCGTTTCCTCGGAAAGCCCTATCTCGTTCATGGGGCTTCTTAGCCGACAATAGCCAGTGTACATGATAACTACAGCCTCTACCTGCTGTCGGCCAAGTTGAAGAAGTTCTCACTACTGATGGCAGATTTACTGCCATCTTTGAAAGAAATAGGCCCGGTAACTCTCTCGATTTGTCTACAAATTGCTGTTGTGTCCACCTGGAGAGGGCTTTTTTAGCTGTGCTGTATGCTATTCCCATGTACAGGTTCTGGTCCTATGAAGGCCGTTGCGGCCTTCATAGGACCAGAACCAGTACTTGCGTTGCCTTAATATCCTGTATGTCTAGGTATCCAGATCAGTGTAAGTTTATTTTCTCTACCTAGTTTGGTGAGTAGTTTGAGTTAGTTGACATTTCCATACTGCCTTGGCTGAACAACAGCTAGGTTCAGGAGCTTTTACTTGACTGTCAGCCATTGTGCAGGCATATCAATGACTTGAACTTCAGCCTAACACATGGTTGCATGTTTGTCTAGGGAACATATAAGCTCAACCTTACTATTTTTATTTCATGCAAACGATACTCTCTATATGATACAACACAACACATTAAATGATCTGCAGCAAGAATAGCTATTTTCTATATATCAAATCGCATATAACTTTTAGTATATTATTTTGTGGATTCTGCGATTAACAGGTATTTAGCTTTGTTTACATTTTACAAAAAATCTCTTCGCTTCGTGCAGAGATAAATCTCGAGACCCTTTCCATCGGACATACGATATATTTTATTATTAAGACAGTAGCTCGACTCGCGCGTTAAAATTATTCCTGTTCTTTTACAGAAATAATTTATAAAACTCTGATCCCTATTTATAGCTACTCTCTCTAAATATTCTGTTTTTATGAAGGTAAGAAATATATGACGTCTCCCAGTGTCTCTCAGTCTCTGATGGTTATTGAATCTTTGAAATGTGGAAGGGCCTTTTCTTCTCGTTGCATGTTTTGCTCAAATTTCAATTTACTTGTTTTTATCGGTAAATTATTTTATTATATTAGTAACAAGTATTGCAAAATGTATGTTTTATTGTGCATTTAAACTTTGTGGATAAAAATGTGTAACTTTTAACAATTTGACCTAACTAATAATAATCCTTTAAATTGTCACATATGTGCGAGAGGGATCTAGTACAAAATTTCGACCGTCATTATCCCGGCTGCATTGTCACGACAAATCTAAATATAGACGATTAAAATACGAAAAAATCAATACCAATACCAATACCAATAACCCACTATATTGCAATCCTAAAGTCTACATACACCTTTTGTAAGCCTCATTGATTTACTAGATCCATCAGTTATTTATCATGTTTCAGAGCTATAACACACTAGTCAAACGAACCAAATCTAACCTAACCGAAACTAAGCAAACAAAGAGAACTGGTCCACGTTAACCAAAAGTTTACCTAATCTGATCTAATCTAAATCACGCAAAACACAGCACAAATGAATTTTAAAGTTAGCAAGTATAAATGAGTGAGTTGTGGGTTTTGGAATTTTGATTGCACATATTGTGTCATTGTTACCATCAGGCGCAATCAAATCTCTCAAAAGCTAGCCAAAAGTCTCATTTCCGTATTAAATGCGGAAACAATATTTATGTAATAACCGGGTTTATTCTGACACTATCATCTACTGATTATTTATCACATGTGTATAAATTGATCTCGTAACTGATGGTTTTATTATTGGCTACTTTAATATGTTGGTGCTTGTTCTAAAGGAGCATCTAGGCTGAAATTGATTGCGGATTACTTTCCCAAATAGCTTATTGATACTTTCGGCGAATAGATTGGCTTAAATTTGTCAAACCTATTATTCTCTCCTCCCTTTTGTGTCTACGGCTTCGATCCTCGGCCAGTGTGTGGTTTGGTGCATTAGGATATTGCCTCTCATGAATATACGATTTTTAAATCGGAAAACTGTACAAAGATACCTATTGTATTTAAGAAAAAAAAACTTATAGAAAGGACGTTGTTTAATGAAGTAGTCAATGCTTTTATTGTAAATAAATTTTCAATATGACATTTGTGATGGAAGAAATGAATTTCCTTCCAAAATGAAAAAGTTAATAATAATAAAAACCATAACAACACTTTTATTTCTAAGAAACATTTACAAAGGATGTATAGAAGGCCGCATAAGAGTTTGATCGTAAAAAACAAACTTATTCTCAACTGAATCCTATATATCATTAATGTAGTATACAAAACAGAAGAGAACCCAAGACCGACTGCTATATTAATCGCAGTTCTGTTAGAAATATAAGACATCCGACCCAGAACAGCATCTTCATAGCCAGGTGAGACTGGCCTTCTGACGCCACAAGCCACCATTTTTCACCATTAATGCGGGAGTGCCTCAAGGCAATATTTTTACCAACTCTATTCCTAATCTATATTAATGGCTAAAACCAATAATCCTATTTACAGCTTTGCAGCTGGCAGTATCCTTGTCTCCTAATTTAGATCAGAAAAACCGTTACCAGCGATTGAGACTTATCACCGCAGACAAAAGCAGATTACAACAATTAATCAAGATCAGGAGAAGGTCGAACCTGCGGCGACAGCAATTTGGTCCCGTTCAATGCAGCAAAGACCCAAGCAGCCATGTTTACAAAGAATGCCAATACGGCACACCCCGATAACCTTATGGCAAAATCGACCATTCCTTCATCCTCGTCAATCGGACTACTGGGTGTATCGGTCAACAGCAATATATCCTGGCATGGCCGCGCAAATAAGGCCTTGCTTAAATTATTGCTCACAGATCTGGGCTGCCGCACCTAAACACACCCCCCATTCAGAAGAGAGCTGTGCGTCTCTTCGGCGATTCGGAGTTGACCCGGGATGTGGATAGTCTGGAACACCGCCGAGACCTCCCTGTTTTACAGATATTTTCACGGTAGATGTTCCCAAGATTTCGCTCGCATCATTCCGCCCCCGGCAATGCTGGTGAGACAATCGCAACACCGTTCGTTGTACAACTGGAAAAACCTAGAACGTCGCTTTAGATGGACTCCTTTGTCTGCCGCACTGCATTACTGTGGAACTCACTCCCAGAGCCTCTGTTTCCCCCTAATTACAACCTACAACTATTCAAAAACGGTGTCAATCAACATCTTCGCGCACACACCGCTCACCGAGTGCCATAGGATCTCCTTTTAGTGTGTGTGCCACTGTCATAAAAAATCTTAGGCAAAAGAGCTGATAACTGTTACAAACCATCCACAAGTAGGATACAAGCCTCGATCACTCATTGTGGAATATTGTTTTCTACAGCCAAACTGACATAGGGGCAATACCCCATTTTTCTGCAAAAAGGATTCCAGTCTCATCAGAAAACAGTACTTAATTATTTTTGAGAAATTAGCTGTTTATTTCCTTTCTTAAGGACGGGAGCAACCTTGTATATTTGTAAAGTATCCAGAAGAGTACCTCCGAATGCCACTTTCATCAAAGAAGTGAAAACCAGTGCCATCCCAAAGGAAATATCAAAATTTCATCACATCTAGTGGAATATTTATTTATAATTGTAAATCTTAACAGTGATACCAGCTCAAGTTCAGAAAAACCAAACAGTAAAATAAATAGTTCATGTTTGATATACGGAAGCAGGTTGCTGAAAACCATTTGTCTGGATGTTTATCATTTCCATGAGAACCATCTTAAAATAGGTGTTAAAAATTTGTATTATATTTTAAGGATCTGCCTCGATTGCATCATTTTCACGAAGTAAATTATTCTAATCGAAACCTCACGCACCATTTTCGAAACCTGTATGATTGGATTGTCGTCACCCTGAATAAAGGTTGTGAAAATAGATCTATTGGTGGTTTTAATCAGGCCCTAGTGTCACTCAATAGCAGCATATGGTTCGTCCAGCCCAAAGTACTACTTCTTCATTCTAATCAAATCCCTTAGCGCTGCATTTGATTGTTTACTTCACGACTAATCCGTGATTTTTTTTTATATTTGCATTTGTTGTTAAAAAAAAAGAGTTCAATCAAAAAAATACAAAAAAAGTCCGTAGTCGAAGACAGTATTTGATCGACTGCTCCCAAGACATTCTGTCATTCTTTCTTTTACAAATCCTTAACAAATTATTCTATAATTCTCTCAGAAGAGTTTCTGATAGCAAAAGCTAATTGTCCTAATGCCTCATTTTTAATGGAGATGATTATAGACTTGTGGTCATTAATAACATTATCCTCAACAGAATAAGTCAAATTAGAATTGACATGATATTAAATATATTCAGCCCTAGTAGAAGTTAAGATATTTTGAAATATATTAAAATTACTGAAAATATGATTAGAAACTGAATAATTAATTATTGGAGTCTATATTAGGATCCATATTGAAGTTACTATTCAAAATTCCCTCGAGGGTTAGGTCTATATTAATAAGCTTAATAGAAACGATACAAAATCCCTATCGTGAGTTTTGTGGCCTATTCAAATTATTATTTCCTTACAAGGAAGCTAAGAATTAGAATTAATCCGTTGACCTCAATGTGCTTCTCCATACATGCCACTTGCAGGGTTAGAGGTGTGGCATCTGTAATTCATCCGATTGGGTTTTGAGGTTCATCAATACCTCCTACAACTAGGCCAGACGGTTTACGCGTAATGTCATCATAATTAGTGGTCTTAAATTATTTCACAGTTAAGTAGACATTTTAGATGCAAAAATTTCGAAAAAATATAACAAAAACTTGTGTTTTGTAAATTTATCTTTTTTAATATGTAGTTTGAAACGTAATACAATACCTCATACAAGCTGATATTGCTTTAAGCACGACTATTATGACTGATAATGTGTATTACTAATTTTTTTTTAAATCAAAAGTTAAATTGCAGTTTACTTACCTTTTTCTGCATACATAAATAATAGTTAAGAGCTTCCGGTTTAAACAAGTTTGCGAGTCATGAACATCATTTAGACGTGCCTCATTCGATTTTTGTTAAAGGAAAACGAAATTTCAAAGCAAAAACCTTTGAATATCCAGTTTATCAAAATTGAATCTACCTATTTTGATAAACTGAAACTAGATACCACCAATCTATTTAATAGATAGGTGGTAAAATGTCACTATAGGTATAAAGGTGTCATAATAGCAGAGTCTATAGATATTCTAAATAGTCCAAGCACTTGGCTATCCGAGCAATAAATTTCCCTCTTGCCGACGCGCCTCCCTCGTCACCAAACTGCCGCTTCTACCGGTCGGTCGGCAGTTCACTTCTCAGTGGTTTGATACGCGGTGTCATAAGATTTTAAGCTTACATATTTACGGAGCGTTGTACGCGGTGAGCAAATATATTATAGAATTTAGAACAATAATTATTAGAGTGTGCGTTGAAACGTTACTTTTTTGGAGATAGCGATTATTAGAACAATGATGAATACTCATTTCCTATTAACAAGATTTGTCAGTTGCAAAATTTATATTTTCTGTGCAATGTTGTATTTTTGCGATGGCCGAAAATGATAATCAATATTTTGAAAAACATGTTAGTCTGCTTTAGACAGAGTACTGGACACTGTGGAGCTTCTCAACTATATTTTAATAGGTTTGAGTGACCTAAACTAAATATTACAATGCTAGAAAACTACCTGCTTACAACCGTAAATAGATGACTATATCTAAGGATTTAGACGAGAAGAATTGTTTAGATCAGTTTGATCATAAAATGGTAAATCGGTATTTTTAAATTTATTAATTTCTATGGTTTCTAATAAATTAAGTTTTTTACTTTTATTATGAATGTGTAAAATATCAAAATTTATATAATTAAGAAAACTGTGTAATTGTCTATCAGTCCCTTGAAAAGAAGCGATAACGTCATCAACATACCTGTACTAAAATAAAAACTTTTTTCCAAGAGGGTGTTGATGTATACGTATTTCTAAATTATCCATAAAAATTTCAGCTAACAAAGGACTGAAGGGATTACCCATAATTAAACCTTCTTTTGAAGTGTATATTTTATTGCCAAATTGAAAGTAATTTTAGTCTAGACAAGTTACAAGTGTGTCTAATATTAGAATATCTATATAATCTGCTAATATATCCTGTTTTTTGATTGGGTTAGTTTTATTACGGGTTAAGATTAGGTCTAAAATGTTTATGGTATCTATTGGCGGTATACTCGGAAATAAGTTTTGGACATCAAAGGAAATTAATGTTGAATTTTCTGGTAAGTCTTGAGATTTGATCTTATCTATTAACTGATACAAATTTTTAAAGCCATATTTTGCAGAGAATTTACAATGATGTGTGATTATGTTGATTAATTTTTTAGATACTTTGTATGACGGGGCTGACATAAAAGATAATATTGGTCTAATTAGCATTTCTGTTTTATGTAGTTTAACAAAAGAATATGGTTTTGTACTATTGAATTCATATTGAACAAGCTAAATTTATCAGACTCTATGAATAAGCTGCTACTTTTAACTACGTCTTTAATTTGTTTTTGGAATATGTTAGTTGGGTCAGATTGAATTTTATCACCAAGGTCTTCTCTTTTAGCTGCTCTAATTCAAGTTTCACAACTAAAGGAAATGCACATTATTTACTTCATTATTTGATAATATTCAAAATAACGTCTAAATAAAAACTTTAAACACATTGTAAGGCGTAGTTCTTTTCGTCCCTGTAAATTTGAAAGTAGAAAGTTTGTTTATCTGCTAATAAAAATTATCCAATACAAAAGTACATACCTTGATCGATCATTGGGAAAATGAAACATTGATATTTCGCTTCCGCTTTTCGAAGGACAACATTTATGAGCACACGTATGCCCAGGAATTTTTAGGTTTCAAAGAAATATGAAAATTTTGCAAACTGAAAGTCACTAATTAACTATGTAAACAAACCAAACTAAGAACAAAATGTACTAACGAAAATGATATTTATTGTCCAAGCTACTGACAGCCCGGCACGTAAAACTGTGCGGCGCGGCGTGAAATTCGCAAACGGTGTCAGAACGGCCGACTAAATAAGTCGCCTACTTAAGGATTTAAGAATTCTTGTCCCACGTATAAGCGGAAGCTTTCGCATCTGTCCTTAATCTGTGTCCTAGCCGTTAAGCAGAATATTTATTTTTTTAAACTTCAGTTCACTTACTTATTTGTTTTTTTTCTTATTTTATTTTTTAAGACATTTTTTATGTATACTTACTTTGTAATATATTTCTATTTTACATTTTGCATTTGTTGTTAATACCTATCAAATGTAGGGCATAAGTTAACCTTTTTATTAAAGTTGCGCATCTACTACTCCAAATATTAATATGAATACGTAAAGCAACTAATTCAGTTATTGATCGTTCCCCGTAGATGTATTCAAAGCGATAAAATTACGCGCGGCCTCGTGTACCTCGCATCTAGCAATTACTGCAGGTGTTTAGTGTGGTTTACGACCGCTCGCAAAAAACGCCGCCTTTAGGAGAATATCAAAGAAGTGATCGAGCTGTCTTAAACTGTGATAATAGGTAATAGTAATGTCAAATTCGGTAGTGAGTTTTCTCCTCGGTTTTCTCCATCCAAAGAACCTTGCAATCTTCAAATATTTATGATAAAACATGAACGCTTTATGCAGGTTTTAGATTATTACTTTTTTATGTTAAATTTGGTATATTACTCGGTATATTATTGGGGTCTAATATTTATTTATTAAAAGTCTCCAGTTTCCTTTTTTCCTTTTTACCCAAAAGATTATGATTATGTTTAGAACAATAATTATTAAGAAAGAAGTGTATTTGAAATGCTGCGAAGAAACATTTTTTAAACATCAATTTTTAGGTGATTTTTACAATTTTCAAAAGAAGTCAAAAGGCTGTTTTGATTTAAATAGTTTAAATTTTTTAAAGACTTTATTGTATATATCTAAAAATGTGTCTTCGAACTCAATAATCAGTTTTAAATATATTATAGGCTGTTGAAACTACGTCCACTACTTGTTCACGAGGATATAAAAGAGCCCCATGACTTAAGAAATTAATTAAATTGTAAGAATCTTCTACAACACAAGGTTCATTTAAAGTTAAATTTTCTTTGAAAAATTCGCAACTTAATTTTTTTAAACAATATGACAGCAATATCCACTTAAATAAGTTATTAACTGGCATTTCAGATGCTCTGCTGTGTCTTGTGAATGTGACAAATTATTAAGAAAACCTTTCAGAGCCTCTATAATAAGAGGATTAAATATTTTGAGAGCTAATTTAACATTTTGCCTTGCTATGAATGATGGAAAAGAGCCTTTAAACTAAGGTAATACCCTCAGAGTATATAGTTGAAAAAGAGGTAGTTGTTTTGCTATTCCACTGGCCCCATCATTAATCCCCACTTCTTTAGTTTCATTCATTGGTCATGTTTTGTTTTCTTTGGGGGGTTAGGGGGGCAGACATTGGTGGAGCCAAACATTGCATTACAGCCTTTATGAGGCATAATTACACTAAATATCACTTACCCAGAAGTTAGCTAACAGAAACAAATTTTATAAACTTGCTGTACACAATGAACGAGCATAAAATAAACTCTTATTACACGAAAGCAACAGGTCAAGTCCAAATATTTTGGAAAGCTTAAAACATGAACTTTGGGCCTTTTTGGCTAGTTTCCACCGCACAGCATTGTTCACATAAATTTAAACACACTAAGGTACTGATATTATAAAGAAATTAACAGAAAAACCATCAAAATCGAACAGAACAATAAGTAAGAAACCGGTCGAACGTCGAAAGTACATCAACTGACAAGAGGCAGTGTTGCCAGATTTAGAGTTAGTTTCATACATAATTTGAGATGTAAACTATTTAACGCATATTTAGTTGGACTTTAATTTTTACATCATTTGAATGATATTTGAAATTATGTTTTTAAATGAAACTAACTAAATATTTATACAAAATAATTAGGTTATTGCTAATCAACGCTTATTTTCTTAAAGGTTTTGATTCTGTTATGCTTCCCTTTCCTGTTTTTATATATTTACTTTTCGGATTTTAAATATTTATTTATATTTAATATAACTATACTATAATATACCAAAGCAAACTTTTACATTAAGTATCTAATATATTAGGTTTGTTCTAGCAGGACATTTCGGACGGTTTGATGCCATCCGGAGTTTGCGCATAACGATATAAGCGTTGCTTTTATTGCTATGCGCAAACTCCGGAGGCTTCAAACCGTCTAGAACAAACCTATTGTTAATTGTAATCCAAGACAAATGTTTTACGTTTCTTTGAAAAATAATTTGTGGCAAACTACGGTGAGGTAGCCCAAATTGTGATAAAGCTACCATTCTGGCAGCACTGGATACAGAATATATCGAATATGGCGGATCGAAATTGACATTCCAGTGTCACAGCGCCAGCGTGGCATCAACGTTAAATACGCAAGTAGGCGCGCTAAAATAATTAATACTTTTACTGGGCCCCTCTTGGCTCCTCTTAATGCTTTTCTTATGGCAAAAAAAGTATAGATCACCTAGGATGACGTCACTGCTAATTTTAATATTAGCTAGTTGGCCTAGTTATAGGAGGTAATGGGTTCATTCGTGATACATATAACGCGTTCTCTTTTGAGGGTCTATAGCAACCAGAAGTATATGCATATGCAAATCATAGTATGCAAAAAATATTATTTAGTGATTACCTAATGGAAGAAATAAGTAAATAGTCTGTTCTATCGTAAATCTCTGTCATTCTATATCCAACCGAATAAAAGTAAAAAACATTGAATTCCCTACCGGGTAAAAGCATTTCGCTCTCAGTCTACAAATATTTCGCCAACTAAAATCGCTTAGGACCGAAAGAAAAACATTTTCCTTTTGCCATTTTATACAAGAGCTTAAATTTTATGCCGCTCTAAAGAAGTCACGTAACGTGAAAATTTGTTCATATAATTAACGGCGTTTTTCATCGAAATGGCAGCTTATTGTCAGCGAAGACGCTTTCAGAGACATAACGATATTTAAAATTTATTTCACTTAGCTCCATGGGACACATTGAGCTTATGTCTTAAAAGAAAATTGGTCTTTTGACTGAAATAGTTTCTAAACTACTGGGAAATGACTATTTCAACAGTTCGTTGCAATTTATTTTATCGTGTTCGTTGCTTGATAAGCAAGTCCTTTCACATAATTTAAACGTTTGTATATCAATTACAAGAGAATTTATGTGGATAATTTGAAACATAAATGTTAAGGTTTACCAAAACCTTGGGTTTCTCATTGACCAAAGCCATGAAAGTCTCCGCGAACGTCGGCCACTTTAAAGAGGCTTACAAGCATTAATATATTTCTAAATATATTAGTTATGCTGTAACGTCATTAACGTAATTCTACTTCAAACTTTGTTATTTCAAATTATAGTAAAAAGCTACAAAAACATGAATTACTAGAAACGTACTTACAAATATTTATGGGCCAAAATTATTACTAGTTTCCACATTTTATTTTATTCAATTAATAATAATTATTATAATACAAAAATGCATGTTCAGTAGATAAATGCACAGGTCATAATACATCACGAATAAAATTACAGACCCATCAGCTTGTTGGCGCCATTGTATACTCTTTGCCCAAATAAGCGCCAACTGCCTAAATCCAAAGTTTGATTCCCATAATTCAGTTGACCAGGCCGATTTCCGAGATGCGTAATATATTACACTTTTTTTTTATGGCAGTGACACACATAATAAAGGGAGATGCTATGACATTCGACCAGCGGTGTTTGTGCGAAGATGTTGATTGACACGGTTTTTTAATGGCTGTAGGTTCTAATTTGGCGAAAACAGATGTCCTGGAAGTGAGTTCAACAGCGATGCAGTGCGCCATACAAAGGAGCACTTGTAAAGCGATGTTCTAGGTGTTTCAAGTTGTACAACGAACGGGTGTGATCTTGCAGTCTGTCGTGAGTGTCTGGGGGCGGGATGAGGTGAGCCAAATCCTGGGAACATCTGTCACCAAAATATCTGTAAAACAGAGATATTTCGGCCACATGTCTGCTGTGCTCCAGACTATCCAGATACCGGGTCAACTCCGGGTTGCCGACGAGACGCACAGCTCTCATCTGAATGGAATCCAGCAGCTTTAGGGTGTGCTTTGTTGCGGCACTCCAGATATGTGAACAATATTCTAAGCACGGTCTTATTTGCGCTCTGTAGAGCAAGGGCAGAACGAAAGAAAGTTTATTCATGCTAATACACACTAGTGCTTACATATGTCAGAGTATTTAGATACCTTATCCTTCGCTCAAGCAGTGGCAATTTAAGCCATGCATGCAGAGCGACGATTCATTGTAAGGCATTAAAAATTTACAATATTGAAATAGCAATACATCCAAATAGTAATTAGCAATATTAAATAATATTAAAATATCACTCACTTAACTATATTTCACATTTTACAGCACAAAGTCTGAGAAATCATTTATGAAGAATTCATCCAAGGAGTAGAAACACTTTTTTATAAGATATTTCTTGACAGCTGATTTAAAAACTTTAGTAGGTAATATTTTCATGTGAGGCGGCAGCAAGCTAAATAGTTTAGGACCAAGGAATGATATGCCTGCTTTCGTTCTATATATTCTGTGATGTTCTGTATATATGTGACCACAATTTCTGGTTATGTGATTGTGAATATTTCGGTGTGCTATGTGCTTGTGGCTGTGTTCTTTGACAAATAGAAGACACTGCAAAATGTAAAGACATGGTACTGTTAAAATATTTAATTGAATAAAACTTAATTTGCAATCGGCTCTGTACTCTAGTCCTGCAATTACTCTTATGGCTTTTTGTTGGCACTAGTTGCGTGACCCCAGAGCATACGAAATCTTTGATTCGACACATGCATATAGTATACTGACATAACACCCCTCTCAGGTAACACGTACACCAAGCTCTTCAAAGCAAATATTCCCGAGGCAATCCCTAGACAAAGATAGTCAATATGTGAATTCCAAGTCATTTTTGCATCAATTTGTATCCCCAAGAAACGAACCGACGCGGAGCGTTCCACACCCTGTAAAGAACGAAGTGAAAAGTAGATCACTTCGGTCTTCGACTGGTTCAAATTCAGCTGGTTACAGGTGCACCATTCAGCAACCTTCGACTGGGTCTCCCCCACAACTGTCACGATTTCCGCTAAATCATTGGCTTTCTTAAGTACATTTGTGTCATCAGCAAATAGCACAAGGTCAGCATCGGGATCACAACTCTCCAGATGATTGATGTAAATTAAGAAAAGCAGCGGGCCCAGCACTGAATCCTGTGGTACGCCAAAAAGCACTTCATGGACGCTTGACTGGTGACCATTAGACTCTACAAGTTGTTTTCTACTGATAGGATGATAATAAATGTTGGCTTGCTTCATCAAAATTGTATGATTTTAATTTTCCTAACAGCAGTTTAAAAGAGACAGCTGCGGTGGTATATACGGTTTTTTGTTGCGAAATGGCGCACCAAGCTTCTGCGGGCTGATTTTGTTTGGGTTAGTTTGATTGACGTGGATGTAGGAATGATTTATCCTGCCATAATGATGTCATGGTTCACGGTATTGGCTCTCTTGAAAAACGTAGCTGCTTGAGTTTTTTGCTGCATTGAACTAGACCAACTTTCTGTCACCCCAAGTTCGAACTTTCGCCAGGTCTTGATTAATTGTTGTAATCTGCTCCTGCCTGCGGTGATAAGTCTCAGTTGCTGGTGTAAATGTTTTTCTGATCTAAATTGGGAGTACTTTCGTCTGCAAAACTCTAAACAGGATTATTGGTTTCAGTCAGCAGGTCATTAATATAATAGATGAAGAAGAGAGTTTGTGAAAGTATTGCGCCTTGAAGGCCGCCCACATTGTGAATATGTCTGAGATGTGTTCATCAACTGCAACGTGCAAATATCCATTCTTAAGAAAGCTGACAAGCCAACTGCAGAAAGAGGCTGGCGGTCTGGTGAGCAATCCGTCAAGCTTTGTCGAATTCCTTCGAAATATCCAACGCAGTCGCTCGAGATTCTCTGAAGTTCTCAATTTCCCTACTCCATATATAAGAGACATGGAATAATATATTCCCAGTCGATCTCTCTTGCGAAAGCCGTATCGTTATCGCTAATTAATCTGTTAGTCTCAAAGTTCTTGATAAGTTGCTGACTGACTACACATTCCCGGACTTTGGAGATTATTGGAAGCAAGGCAAATGGGCGATAGTTTGAGGGCGTGGTCATTTGCCTTGGTTTGTTATAGGTTGCACTCCTAGGCGACTTTCCAAGACGATTGTTAGATCCCTTTTCGGTAAGACAGAGAAAAAACTCTGGAAAAATTGGTGTTAGTGTGTTGGCGCAGTTCTCTAACACGATGGCAGGTATTCCGTCCGGTTCTGATGTCTTTTGCATGGTAGTGTTGATGTTGGATATGGTGGGGAGAGCCTTGCCTTGGAGGACATTTAAGGTAGAGTGCGATGGTGAGCATTATTGGTTTTTGCTTGGCTGTAATTGACGTGATACCGCGTTCGTCTGTCAAAGGTGTGAGCGACGTTTTTAGAAAGTTATTACTTACTGCCTTTGCTATCGACCAGAAATTTCTGAAGCCACTGCAAAAATGTATTGCTGATCCTTTGATTGTGTTTGTCTTTAGTGTGGTAAATCACATGTTTGCATTCGTTTCTGGCTTCGGCAAAATTATTGCGATGCCAGTACTTGTAAGCTTGCTGTATCCTACCTACAGCTCTTTTACATCTTCTGTCGAACCAGTGCTTTCCTTTTGACGATAACTTGATGGAATTTGGAATGTATGCTTCTATTCCTGAGGAGATTACTTGAGTAATCTCTTCGCAGCAGGCTGACGGGTCGTCAGTGCAAAAGCAGACGTCGAGCCAAGGAAAATCTAGGTAGATTTCTCTTAGATCGTCCCATTTTGTATGATCGTGATGCCAGATTTTACGAGTCAATGGCGGATCTTTTTGTAGGAGGGGCAGTTCACAAACCGTTGTAATGAATTTGTGATCGGAGGTACCTAATGGCAGACCAACTGTACAAAGGTTATGTTTATAAATCGATCCAACACGGTAAAGTAAAGTTCGTTTTTATATAGCCGTCCTAGATTCCACAAGACTTTTAACCTTATAGAAATGTAGAAGTTCTTAAATGCTATGGGTCAGGTAAGAATATAATCTATATATTCAGAAGTGTTGCAGGACATTATATATAGTAATGCAACAATTTCTGTTTAAATCGATGCTGATTTGGGAATTAACCACATCCAGCTAGGGCTCCTCCAGGAACATTCTCACAGAGCTTAGATCTTCCATAGAAGAAAGAGAAAGTCAGAATTGACAAATTCGATTTAAACCACCTCTATTTTACCCACGATATATCCTGATGTTCATTTAAGGACTTAGACTGATGTTACAATACAACTTAGTAATGCAGCAAAAGAATCTGGACCGAATGTGGCTATTCTCAACGAAAATTATCATATTCCAGATATTCTTAAAAATCATTGTCGATTTTCAATTCGTTAGTTCAGGTGATATGAAAACTAGAAGGTCGAACTGCGTTTACTTTGTACCTACCAGCAGAGCAACGTCAGGATGACGCTCTTTAGGTTAAAAATATCGGATAGAACTCTCTAGCATCGATCTTAAAAGGATTCATCATTAAATCATAAAACTGTCTTCTTCAAGTTAAACATTCAAATAGTTGATCTCACGAGCATTAGTCATTAAATAATAATAGAGTCTCTTATGCTCGTCTAGCTAAACTATCAAATACAACCTAGCCTAGGATCCAGAGGTAGATAAACGTCGCCGCTAATTATATACATAACAATACGGAAATACTAAAATTATGAAGAACGAATGTAATAGATCAGCATAGGATTGAAAATGTTCAAGTCCACATGAAAGGGAATGTATGTTAAACCTCCGTACGTAGTTGGAGTGCTACATACGACATTAAAACAATGATAATTACACAGAAAAACGCATAGAAGTTTGTAACAAACTAAAGAGCGATATAGAGTGAGCGATGCTTATTTTCGCTAAAATTTAGAATCCGCAATTTAGAGATATTAGAGATGTTGTGGAGTGCTACAGAAAACTAATGATTACAGAATGACGACCTAGGTATTCAAAAAAGGGAAAATGGAGGAATCCGAAAGTATTCGCTAATAGTGACAAACTGAGTGCATGTCACACGAGACAGAGATATCTCGGAAGGGCCTATGTCCGATACTGAAGGGAAAAAGACAGAGGATGAAAAAGAGGAACAATAATGATATTATGAAACTTAGGTAAATAAAATTAGGTTACGAAATTATATCCATAAATAATAAGAAACTGAAATACGACATTCAGAAACATTTGCATTAATTCATATTCATCATCATGTTTATCCTTAGTGGGTATAGTCAGCACCTGAAGACAAACAATGTTATGGTTTTTCATGTAAATATAAACTTAAAACTCTGCAATATCTTTGGAAGTAAAGGTATAATTTGGGTTAGCTAGAGAGGGATAGAGTAATAGTCGATTGAGTGGGATAAAGTCAGCGTTAATCTGAACAGGTTCCAAATCAATAGTCATTTAATATTTCTCCTTCCTTTAGTTGGGAATCAATTGGAATTTTTTACCGTTGCTTGTTCTTTCACTTTTTGGGTAATATTCCTGGTAGCCGAGAACTGTAACTATGGGATCTCTCGTTTCTCATTACTCTTGTTAATTTGGTGTCAGCCATTCTGGTTGCAAGTGCATTTGATTTACGTCTTCTTGATTTCGACCATCGCATCATCTATCTCTCGCACTCTACATTTTTCATTTATATGCAGGTATGTTTGTCTATCCCACAATTGGTATTCTGCAATAATTGTTCAAGGGATCTTCGTTACTGTCAGCTATAACTTCAGCACCACCAGGTTTTATATATTCTGAATCTGCATTCGGCTGGCAGGAGCTTGTTTTGTGTTGTTCGCCTTAGGCTGATTTATTGACTTATTAAGTTAAGAAATTGTCAACGCTTGATATTTTTACTTCAAGGCAACTAATCTGCAGACCGAGCCTAGACATAATTAGAAAGTTGTGGGTCACTGTTAGTTTGCAACTCAACGATTTTCTTGATATGGAGATTGATTTGGTTTTGAATTTCAAAATTGCTATATTATATTTTTCCGAGGAGTTTTAGCAACATCTGCGTAATATAGAAAACTTATTCAGTTGTTAATTAGACTATATCGGAGCCCAGAATTATCACAGCTTTCAAAAAATCCAGAGGTAAGATGCTAAAACTCATTAGGGTTCTGCAGTCTGTGCTAACCCAATCTAACCCATACTTAATTTTATTTCTAAATTTTGGTTCCATTTCCAGGTCACTGTTTAAGAAAAAACAAGAAACCGTCCACATATAAATTGCTAAATTTTCTTCATTGGCTCTAATGTATGCACAGTGCTTATCTATGTTTTCATATCTTAATATAGATAATGATTTTACACCGGAAATTGCTTTCTTTAATTTATGTATTTTATTTTCACTATTAGAACTTTTAAAACCTTCTCACTATTTTATGTGCAATAGTTCATTTACTATGCTATTGGAAAACCTGCCATTACATCATAATAGCGATCTGATCCAATTATCATCATTTTGGCAACCTGTGTCTTTCAACTTCTGAACAGTTTTTACTAAATGAGTGACATAAGACCCTATGGCAGCACAGCTTTCATGTCTGATACAAATTAACGCGTGCAGCAAGCCCATTTTTTAACAGAAGCCGATATCATCGAATAACTTTTGTAACATGGTATATAACTCCTTCGTGGTTGCCACGTCTTTAACATGCACATAAAGGGCTAGATCAATGCTCCATATTAGTCCTGCTTTGACATCCATCTTTAGGTTCCTCGATTATCGTGCCGTTTGAGGATACATTCAGATCATCCAAAACTAACATGTTTTGCACTGCGAAAACTCAGTTGTCATAAGTCTTCTGGTTTTTTAACTTAGGGAGGCTAGATAAACACATTACTGTCATGGCAGGTAATTAACAGTAAACACGTTCACACACGTGAGTCTGGGCCATGACCTATTGGGCTGAAGGGAACATAAAACACGTGTACAACTACGTCTGCAGTTAGATCTCGACTAATTGTTTCACCAACATAATATAAATAGAAATCCGGCATTCAGGGCTATGACAATGCCGGCGATGACATATTATTTTTTATGTTTTGATGTGTCTCAATAAATCACAGTTTTATCCACAATGCCGAAACAGTGTTTGCGTTCGACGCGCGTTACCTAAGATTCCAAATCAAACTTATTGAATAAAGTGGACAACAGATTTCACAAATGAACTGACCTTTCATTTAAAACAGACCAGTAATATTACGGAACTACACCACTGGTGTAAATGTTGAAATTATGATCAATTTTCCATAGTTACACCTTAAAAATGAATACCGAATTACGATTTTGGCAGGAATTGACTTAGGCAACTGAACAAATACTATTTATTTCAGCTTATTTAGTGTAAATACAGAGAATACTATTATTTTAGGTCTTAGGATCTGGGAATGACGCCGCCCTGTTCATAAACCATTAGTAAAAATGAATCCGCTACAACAATATGGAACACATTAATTACATATTTTTTCTATATGTAGAACAATCTTAGTAAACGCCTAATATTGCTTTGTAAGATTACAAGTTAATTATTGGTTTATTATCATAAGTATATTGTTAACAATGCTGGTTTAACTAACACCATAATATACGTATAAACATGTCTGCCGTAAATTTTAGAACTTCATTATTTTCTCACTAAACATGGAGTCCCTATATACTACTCTAACCAATTCTTGAAACTGTCAATATTCTAGTAAGTATATCCTGCTTTGCAATGCAAACTAAATGTAGTTATTTTCAATTCCTTTGACAGCATGAAACCCCGTTCCTCCGGATTTCGGGAAATAACAAATATTACAATTTTCTCGTACTTTGAGTAAAGCCAGCACTATATCTACTCTAATAGAATACTATGTTTAGGAATGTTCTCTGATAGAACGCTAAAACGCGAGTTAGTTTGAAGCATTGTTAGATCTTCTTAGATATTGCTTTGAAAAATTGCATAGGTGAACTAACATCATGCACAACAATATAATTTTAGTTAATATCATTATATGATATCTAAGTGAGATCTATTAGATAGATCATATAAATTATTAATGTGCATTTCTGACCGTTACGGAAAGTACGAAATACTTAATTACTAATCAAAGCTAAATTTCATGTAACGCTTTTCTGAATTTTTTTTTCTTCATATTTGAATTATTTTACATTCGTCATTTCAAAATAAAACACATAAAAATGGTAACATCTTACCATAGACACTTGCATAGTATAGCAAGACTTCTCCAGTTAAATTGGGTAAAATCCTGTAAACCTCGTTGAAGAGTTTTGATTGTCTTTATATATATATA
>MU181922.1:1050287-1076748 GCA_016904865.1 Pissodes strobi | reverse complement strand
AAAATGTCTTCATTGACTTTATTCAATTAATAATAGCTATTATTATTAGTATTCTAACCTGTAATGGTGTAATAGTATATTATGATATAAGTGTATAAGAGGGCCTTTAAAGCACGCGCGACATATTTCAAAACACGACGCGCAGCGGAGTGTTTTGTAAGTCGCAAGGGCTTTAAAGGCCTCTTATACACGTATATCATACGTTATTTTTTATTACGAATGCATCATAATCTCAAAAATGCTTTAAATATTAAACTTAAGGGATATATTGACGAATATATTAATCTGTCACATTTGACATGATCAAATGTTTCTATAGCAACCTTTAAAAAAGTAGGCGCACCATAAAGATCATTTTATGCACGCTACAGCGTGCGATAATCGTTGATTATGATGCATGCGTAATAAAAAAGCACTTATTGCATTGTACAGTAGGCGCGAGAGAGAGGAAGCTATGAAGAAAAGTAAGATACGAGAGTACTCGGGAAGCGAGAGATCGGTCAGTCGCTGCTTGAAGAAAATAACTTTTTTACATTTAATTCTATTTTTCCATTACCATTTGAGAAAAAAAAATTATTCATGCACCTATGTATTCTAAATACTTAAGGCAAACTTTTTGCAAGAATAATTTTTTTTTATTTGAGCCTTCATTTCGGAGAGAATGCGAGGGGAATACAAAAATGAGTATATTTCAATCAGATTTTGCCCAGGCTCGAAGGGAGATATTTCAATATATTTATTTATTTTGCCGTAAGGGCCAATGTAATCTGCATATTTCAAGCAATGATAAAAAATATAACTCGTTCAAAAATGTAGATGAATTATATATGAAAACATTCATAATTTAATATCCTACACGTTCATATAATAATCTCGATTTTTAGGTATATTGCTCTTTTGCCCCGTTATGATTTTTTATTACTTTCGGATTTTGAATTAATATAATAAAGCCTTCATTTTGTGAAAATTTCAGCTTGTATTCCCGAGGTGCCCACAAAAATCATTTATAGAAGGCTTTTACTGCGTTGGGCACTCTACTAGTAATAAACCGATTTTCTGTACATCTTTTTAGTTGTTTCATTATGAAACATTGCATGGGTGAACTAACATGACCAATAATAAATTTTTAGTGCATAGTCTTTATTAGATATCATATAAATTAATTTGCTGATTTTAACGGCCAGAAAATGACGAAATGCTTAATTACATATCAAAGCTAAATTTCATTTTACATTTTACTAATAAATCATTTTAATTATTTGTATTTGTATGTGAATTAAATGTTAAAATAAGGCATACATAAGAATGGTAGCAACTTATATTAGACACTTTACATAGTATAGGAATACTAATTAAATTAGGTAAAATCCTGCAATTTGTATCCATGTCTCGTTTTATAGTTTTGATTATCTTTTTTTATATAAAACCCTTTAATCTACTGTCCTACGGAAGGGAATATGCCACACATGTGCTTGCCAAAAACAAAAGTAAACATTAAATATTAGGTTGTTTTCCGTAAACACCAATTTATTAAATTTGCATTGCTTGATCTTTTATGTACATGCATCCAAATTTTAATTCCAACGCATTTTATGTCGATTTTTTAAAGTGACTTCGCCAAATTCTTGGTTTAAATTTTCTGTGGTTTATTCTGACTTTTAGACAATGTTTCTCTAGTGCTTTATTCTGCTCTTCATTTAATTAACTTAGGTGATTATTGGCAATCATATATCGCCTGTTTGATTTGTTGCATAACTAACAGTTTATTTTGCGTACCGCCATGGATTGACGTTTTAGTTTTAATTAGTTGGCTTCTCTGTTTACTAACATCACAAATTCGTCATTTCCATTTTATATTAACTTTAATTGGGACTTTAACTTTTAATAAGTTGGTAAAGTCACTCACCAACTTTTTAGATTCAGTCGCTACTGTTGGGTTAGTTACCCTGAATCTTCCAGTATATTTCTTTTTTTTCTCAAATTAACTTGAATAAATCCAGTTTAATCACAATTCATTTGTAGGCTTCGGACGAACATAATCAAGGTTTAGTGCGAATCCATCAGGGGTTATATTTTTGTCTCCATCGTAATAGCTCTGAATGCCAATAAATATACATTTTTATTTTTTTAATTAATACAAACCGAAACTCAACCCATACCCATAGTTTGATTCTCTGAAATTTAGAAGGTCAAACGCAAGTGCCAAATGTATCTACACCAGTCTCCTTATTCACGTCCGCAACCAACTCGAGAGGTATCGGATATCCCGTGGGTTCAAAGGGAACAGTTATATGCTGCTAGTCGGTAGATCACTGGCGATGAGGGCTGTACTGGCAAATAAAATATAAGAACAAAGAAATCGTGTAGCAACTCCTGATGGTAAGATTCCACCATTTAAGTGTTTCACGATCCGCCATCTACGTTGTTCTGCATCATTTTTGTTCCGCAAGAAATTCCAAACATGTTTCGTATGATACACATTATGTAGATAAGTTCAGTTGTTAGCTCTATATTGATAACCTGCTATAGAATCTAAACTGTTTAACTTATAACAAGATGGATTACCCTTATCGACGTCAACCTTTAAATTAGCCGTAACGAGACAAAACTTGGCTAAACCCGAAATTGGCGTCACAAGAAATGTTAGTTAAAAACTAATATAGGTAAGTTCAGTTTATTTTGTTTCATGTTAGACCGTATAGATTATATATAATTCAGTAATATTACTGTTAAAATTGTAATAAATCGGACAAAATTGATAAAGTTTTAAAAATTGGTAGAAATATTAAGAATAGCATAAATATTAGTAAACTAAAAAAGTTTTCACCCCTAAGGTGTGTGTGCTTCTTCCCTTACAATACTGTTTCCTCCCCAATTTTTTTTTCGGAATATCTACGAAAGCATTTATATACAAAGTTGTTCCTCACAAAATTCTCTACACAAAAGGTTCTATAATATTTTCCCATAAAATGTCTAATTGTTTGGTAAATAAAGCGCAAACGAAATCAGGGCGGGATATATAATTTGTTAAATGTGTGACTTATTATCCAAAGCTTCCAAAGTGGTCTTACCCAAAAAAGTAAAAATATAAATCGATAACCACTATTTCATACTCAACAGTGTAACAAGCTTCATTTTCTTCCACTACACCCACTGTGACGACTCAAGGTTACTACGATAATGCATTCCTTTTAGGGCGCGCACCAAATGTAAGAGCGGGATGTCGTCAGTATCTGCTAGAAGTGGAACTTAAACATGTTCTGCCACCGGCGGGAATCGAAGGCGGGCCATCCTTATCACAAGCACAGGGTCGACCACTGCACAATCAGACCTGTTGAAAGCAATTCTCTGCACCGTAAATGCATGGATAATTCTGATACGCAGCAAAAAGGGCAACACCCCCTGACCTTCAGAGCTTCAATCCCAGCACCGCATTACTACTATATACCATTTAGGTAGGATCCGTGAATATGCCTACCGGTCGTTCCCACTAACACATGCTTAGCTGGTATATAGGCAGCGTTAGGCATCTATTTCCCCTCCTGCCGGCCGTTTCCCAAACAAGCGTGTGTTTATTGGTCCCTCTTGTCGCCGCTGACGCACTCCCCTCATGCGGGATGAATTTTCGTAACGCTCGAAAATTATCGCCTCGTATATAGCTTTTTTTTAATCAAAAAGTGCACCGTTCTCGAGATAATCTATAAAACTTGAAAAAGGGGGTAAAAACGACGCACACAGATGAAGCACACTATTTAGAGGTGGGAACCTTTCGGCTTAGTATTTCTTATGTCATCCTTAACATTCCTACCAATTTTCAAAACTTTATGAATTTTGTCCGATATAATATTACTGAATTAATAGCCTTTCAAAGTGTTTGAAATGTGAAAGCATTGAATTTAAGTATTAAGTTTTTATACAACTTATAATTTTTGATATTGAAATATAAATAAACAAGTCGACATATAATAAAATACTAGAATCAAGGTGTCTGATCGTTAATTTCGAGACGCAGTGTATGAATATGCCAAACTCCATATCAATAAATTTCTTATTGCAAAGCAACATTCCATTTCTTGGTTTACGTTACGCTATAGTCTGAACTTGATTCAATTTTTTATAAACATCAGAGGTGAATATTTGCGAAAACAAATTGGACTGCTAACTAGTCAACGATCAAACATCCCAAGCTAAATTACGGAACTTTCTTTTGATCCTCTATAAATACCTTTTGGATCTTATACGAAACCAAGCCTTTATCCTTGCTATGGCAGGATAAAGGCTTACGGTGCTTTATGAATTTACGAACAGCTAGCTCTGTGCCCAAATTACATTTACTCGTTTCAATAAATCTAGACCTTTTCAACCTGACCATATCGAATTTTACCCACTACGCTGAAAAAATAAATCTATCATAAACAAAGGGCGTGAACGACTTGACGAATTTCTGTTGAATTAAAATATTGCAGATGTCATTAATAATGTTTTTCATCCATAGATATCATGAACTTCCGAGATTGACTCTGAACTTCTAGACTATGACAAGCTCTCTTGCTATATTGCTTTTACAAGATTTCATTAAAGTCATTAAATAATATGACCCTCTCATTTAAAGGCAAAAACCTTAGTATTCAATAGGATAAATTACTCATGCTATTGAATTCAAAAAATTACGTCGGCATCAAACGAATTGAGATAAGCAAACCCCAGGCTAGTAGTAATCCATGTAAACGAAAATTTAATTCTATTAGGTTGAAATCTGAAACAAACTTCATGAGATAAAACCACTTTTCTCCGAATCCTTTTATTCTATTGAAATGTCATGGCGGAGGAATGTCACATTCCTATCTTTTCAGAAATGATCCCTATCCAACGGATACCTCTTGCCAATCGTCATTATGATTCCGAAATAAACCCAAAATATCTCTTAGTTACAAGAAATTGAAACAACCTCGCACGTAACTCCAAGTCAGATGTAATTTTCCACTTAAAAATGAATGTTCTAGCTATTCTGAGGTTTCGCAGAGATATTGATCTAATAAAGAAAATGCTTGCTATATAGAATCTATAATGTATTATGAATATGAATTTAATGTATAGTGTATAGTGTAAAATGAAAGGAGTAATATATTGCGAAATGTATGTGTTGTTTCTTATTCGATGGTATAATAAATTGAATACTAAACCGAGCAGAGGCCCAGTGGTCTGGGATACTGAAGAGTCCTATTTCAAAAATTTATTATTATAAAATCTTAATAAATGGAAGCTTTTCCCTGAATTTATAAGGGTTTTCGAGTTGAACATTAATCCTAGGTTGTATTAAATATGGGAAAATCTAACGTTTGAAAACAAAGTGGTTACGTAATAAGTAAATGATTTGCAGTAAAGGTGGAAGCAAATAATACTAAATATAATAGGTTTCTTATTGCTAATCTCATAATATTATGCTCTTCTATTTCAAGCATGATATCCTGAAAAGTAGCTTTTTTCGTTACTCCAAAAATTCAAATGATCGGGCTTTACCGCGAGTGTATGCGTTCGTAGATTTTGAAAAACGTAACAATCTCCTTTTCATCAATTATGTCCACTTCCCATAGCATTTAATTCCGAACAAATTAAATAAATTCTCACTGAAATTAGGTTCGGTAGAAATTGATACCCCAACTTCTTATCAAGTTTAATATCGACTACCTTTCAACCACCTTGGTAAGTGCTGAAATATGTCTGATTAAAATTAATCGGCTATTAATTAAACTGATTTAATTGGATGTAAAAGTATCGGTTCGTAGTTGAACCACGGACTGTTGCCTTGAAATATCAACTTTTCTGCATTTAAAAGTTTCCATTTGTCTACTATTTAAATGCTTTAGTGCTTAATTATTCATCGGTGCTATAATTTTTGAGGATGCATGATGTTACCTTGACGTATATGCGGATCGCCATTAAAAATAACGAGTTAGTAAAACATTATCTCGAAACTCACTGGTTATTCTTGAAACAAACATAACTAACCAACAGATCATTCAAGTTTTCGAGGTAAGTCGCATGCAGAATTTAAAGACCTCAGCTTCACCAGGAAAACGGAAACCTTTTAAATGTAAAAGAAAACATTTTCTTTTAGCTATGCTAGAAACGTAAAAGCGCTTTAAATTTTGTACACTTTTAAAGAAGTAACGGAAGATGAACATTTGTTCATAGAATTAATGGTATTATTTAACTGTTTCTTGACGAACAGTATTTACACTTTCTGCTGAGAGTGTCTAGAAAAAAATCACTTTCATGCAAGTGATTGTGCTGATTATTTATAGTCAAATAAAAAATATTTGAGATAACATTTCTAATATTTTACATAAAGTTAAAAATCTATGGTTGATGTTGAGTGCAAACCAGTATACATAGAATGGATTTTACTATTTCCGAAGGAATTTGATATGCCAATGGTACGTGTATGGGCAATTTATTTAAATGAATAAAATACTAAACATTACTTAACAAGTGTTTTTATAAATGAATAATGAGAAACGAGAATTCTTTAATGTCTATATATTGGTCCTATCGATTGGCGATTTTACATTAATTCTTTGTCCCACAATTTAGCGTTGAAAAGAAGTGAGTAATCCTATTCACTTCCTGAATAGTCCTATAACAAGGTCTCACATTATTTTATTTTCCTTAATTACATGCTATACATGGGAATACTTTGGGAACCCCTTGCTTTAACGTCTCTTGATAAATACTTTCAACGTCTTTCACTTTAAAAGTAGTGTTGTTATGCCTTGCCGCAAAACATTTAGCTTAACATCTAATTAATTCTGTTGTAATCAGTTCACAGTACTAGGGAGGAGGGTGAAGTACTCTAATATTCCAACCACATGTTTTTTGTGCAAGGAGGTTTATTAAAAAAAAACAGATTTCAAATTACCCCTTTTTAATCATATCTTTTTCATATGTTATTCCTTCTGAAGAAAGTCATCGGATAATATCGTTGTTTCTCCAGGAAGAAGTCAGCACTATTCAAAAACGATGGCTCCATTATTATGGCTTCTATTTGTCTGCAAACAGTAGATTTTTTGAGAGGGACAAATCTCGCATGAGTCCAAATTTAGTATCCTCCCGTCTACTACACTTCACAGGTTATATGTACATGTGGAAAGATCAGTGACTCAAGTACGTTTGTGTCAAGAAGTAGTCGACCTTGTCGTTTGATCTCTTTTAAATCTCCTGTGGTGGTAACTAGCCTTGTACAGGGTGTCCCATTTTCGATGATATTACGGGGTATCTCACTTACGAGTAAAGATAGAGAGTTGCGGTTTTCGCAATACTGTGCAACTTTTTTGTGAAAAGAACGATTGTATAAACAAAATTTTCTGAGATACAGGGCGAAATTGAAAATAGTGCATTTTGGGACCCCCCTCGTATCTCCGTTATCCTTTAACATATCGCAAAGCTAAAAAATTGCTCTTATACAATTTTTGACGCAGAATCCAGTGGCGTGATCAGATTTTTGCTGTGAGCTGTCAATTTTTAGCTATAAATCAAACTTATGTTTTTTTAAATGAAACACCCTGTATATTTTTATTTCGTTTGATTGGAAATGTTATAAGCTTTATAAAAATATATAATACATTATATGTATTTTAAGTAATAAGCCTAAAATTCGTAATTTCACAAAATGTGTCTAGATACGACACTCTTGTGTTTTTTTTAATGTAACACCCTGTATATTTTTCTTTCGTTTGAATGGATATTTTATAAGCTTTATAAAAATATATAATACATGATATGTATTTTAAATAATAAGCCTAAAATCCATAATTTCACAAAATGTGTCTCTATACGACACTCTTGATGAGTATAGTATAAGCATTGTCTTTTAAACAACGGTATAAGTATTAGCAGGCAGAGACTATTAAGAACAATGGAATGGTAATTTTTATCGGCAAGACCTTTCAGTGGCAAAATTTATATTTTCTGTGTAATATTGTATTTTTTACGATGGCTCAAAATGAAAATTATCAATATTTTGAAAAATATGACATGTTAGTCTGCTTTATACAGAGCAATGGAAACTTCCGTGAAGCTTCTCAGCTATATTCCAATAAGTTTGTTTGAATATTTATTTACCTTTTGACTAATTTGGGTTTATTTTTTTAAGTGTCATTTTAATTTATAGATATTCCGAAAGAAGACATCCTGATCTTTTAATGTTTTCCGGAATAAAGAAAAAAATTAGTAGAACAAGGAACGTTGCCTCCGTCCTTACCGCGATTTTCCTTATTATACGTTTTTGGTAGGGGCCGGATAAACGTTCCATGTTCTCTTTTCTTTATTCCGGAAAACATTAAATGACCAGGTTGTCTTCTTTCAGAATATCCATAAATTAAAATAAACCCAAATAAGTCAAAAGGTAAATAAATATTCAAACAAACATATTGAATAATAGTTGAGAAGCTTCACGGGAGTTTTCATTGCTCTGTATAAAGCAGACTAACATGTCATATTTTTCAAAATATTCATAATTTTCGTTTTCAACCATCGTAAAAAATACAATATTACACAGAAAATATAAATTTTGCCACTGACAGGTCTTGCCAATAAAAAAATGATCATTCCATTGCTCTGATAATCTCTGCCTACTAATACTTATACCGTTGTTTAAAAGATAATGCTTATACTATACTCATTAAGAGTGTCGTATAGAGATACATTTTGTGAAATTATGAATTTTAGGCTTATTATTAAAAATACATATAATGTATTATATATTTTTGAAAAGCTTATAAAATTTCCCTTCAAACGAAAGAAAAATATACAGGGTGTTCCATTTAAAAAAACATAAGTTTGATTTATAGCTAAAAATTGACAGCTCACAGCAAAAATCTGACTACGCCACTGGGTTGTACGTAAAAAAGTATATAAGAGCAAGTTTTTAGCTTTGCGATATGTTAAAGGATAACGGAGATACGAGGGGGGGTCCCAAAATGCATTATTTTCAATTTCGCCCTGTATCTCAGAAACGAAGCGGGCTATGAAAATTTTGTTTATACCATCGTTCTTTTCACAAAAAAGTAGCACAGTATTGCGAAAACCGCAACTCTCTATCTTTACTCGTAAGTGAGATACCCCGTAATATCATCGAAAATGGGACACCCTGTACATAACGATGGCTTGCTGAGAATGAAATAAATTCAGCATCTTCTCAAAATATTCCTTGAAAACATCTGCGTTTATGTCCTCGTGATAATCACTAGTTTCCTTTGATCAGAATTAAAGTAACCGGTCATTAACCGGCTTCCCTGATCCAGTAGACCAACATTCTATAAAAGCTTGGCGCGAAGATTTCATATTTTCAATCCTCGTTTAATCAAATTTCGTCCGAATAATAAATATTTACATTGTCTCTCCGATATTGTCTTACTCTTGCGTATACTTTTTGCCAACAAATAATTTCTTCTTTCACCAGATTTGATTGTCTACCCTGGCAGTTTACTTAACGGAAATTCATTTTTTAAAACCTTCCAAAATGTCGAATTGTTTTTTCGCATCTCATCCATTATTTTACACAAGGTGGGTATTTCTTTCTCAACATAAAATTAAGATATAATTCGTGCTATAGTAATTTTCGTATCAGCATCGATGTCCATTTCTTTTCCTCCTGTTTTCTCTTGTCGATTTGATTGGGCCACTTTTCTCATCAGCTGATAGTCTGTATATTATTGTGTCTCCGATCCCAGTCTTTTTTTGCACACATTTCACTATTTTTCCAATACTGGTTGTTGGATTTTGGTGATTAAGTGCATTATACACGTTAGGAATAATAACTTTTATCTTTATAGACGACAGAACGCCTTTTCTTTCCACACCAACAAAATCAGAGACGCTAACTATCTTCAGCATCAAACCGATTCACTTCTTATCAGAAGATAACTAAACACTGATATGTTTTTCCTAAGCTATTTGCCGTGTAATATAAAAGTTATTAGGTATAGGCAGGTATCTAAACATGTTGGTATGCATCGAAAAGCAGGTCCTAAGCCGAAGTAAAAGCCTAAACAAGCTTGTAGAATTGGACCTCTCTTGGCATTTTGGAAGTTTCATTAGTCATTACTGTTGTATTACTTTCTCTAAATTTGAAAACACTTTCAGTAATACCTTTGTATCATTTACAATATGAGTATTGTGACATTCATATTGATTTTTGAAGCTTTGTATTTCGTGACAAGGGCGTACCCAGCGCCTAAAACACAAGGTGTTTATTAATAACTAATTTTACGGGTCTGCCCCGCCTAGTTCAGATCCTGGGTACGCCCTTGTGTCGTGAAATACTTCACTGCATATCGTCAACTAAAGATATTAGTGCTAGTTGTACGCCAAAGTATATTGCATTAAATACTAAACACAAGCCGCTTAGCACAGCGATCTTTGATTCGGCCTCAAGGGAGTGAACTGCCCTTTAAATTGTTAGAATTGCTAACATTAACCGATAATCACAATCAGAGAGTAATTTTCACATAGTTTGAGGCAGTCGTTTTAGGTTCAGTTTTGGATATTTAACAACAAGGCTTGTATTGGTCCAAAATTTGAAAAATGGAAAAAACTCATACTGCAACAATATTAGAATTAATTTTAAGAAAGTCGGCGGGAAGTGGCACTGAATATGAAATTCCTTTTCGAAAAAGTATAGGGTAGTACCTTAGAAAAAATAATTTCCACAATCGTTATTTATGCAGCAAGTGCGCAAACTGACCCGCCGGCAAATGTCACAATCCCATGAATACAAAAAGTTTTCAGGGACCTAAAGCTTTTCTATGCACATAGTAACAACTAGGGATTAAATAAATCTGTTTAGATGAAAAATGGCTTCTGGTGGACTGCATTTAGCAACAGAAATTTGATTCATATGCTCGATGCTTTTGACAATTTTTTGAGAGCTATCACGACGCTAATTTTTAATGAAAACCATATTTTGACACATGCAAGTTCGCTTATACAATTCAAAATATACTAAATACTTGCGATAAATTATTAGAGAATGTTTTTTTTTTAGTTTTATCAAACAGTCAGAAATTCTAGTTAATTAGAATATCCAGTCAAATTCGAAAAACGTATTTCTATATCTAGAAAACCAGATCGATCTGCATGAATTTGATATGAAACATAAAATGATAAGCCGGTTTTAGAAAAACGATCCCCCTATACAGTGTGTCCAAAAAAGTATGCAACATATGGGAAACTTTTTTATTATGGGTTTCTCAGAAAATTTTATTCTGGATAAAAGTTGGTGCTTGCCCTAAAACAGTAAACGAGTATTTCAAATTTTACGTACTGATTTTAGTGCAGACGCAAATGTCATTTTTCCGAAATCGCGTCAAGAGTAAAGTACCTTACTTTATAAAGATACAGCAAAATCTTATAATGAAAAGTTCTTCCAAATTAAAAAAGTAATCTAAATATGAAATTTGAGTTAAGTACATCAATTTTTAATTTCCCATTTTTTTCTAGATTTTTTTCTCAAACGTTACGCCATCGGTGAATGCTTTGTTCTTTTGTTATTAGTGTACTTGCCAAGCAACTTCAAAATTTATTTAAAGTAGACATTAGTTACATAGTTGCATAATGTTTTAGTTTTTACAGAGATAAAAGCCAGTTTAGGTATCAGTGTGTTGCAAACACATTTAAACAATTTTGGTCCAAAATAATTGTCCACAATAATTATTACAAAATACAATTGGAATGACTGACTCAATAATTAATTTCATATGTCTGAGCGAAGTAAAATTATTGCTATTTATTTGTTTTTATTCCAAATGCATGGCCTACTCTTCATGACCAAATATTTTAAATGGCTTTTTAGGATACTTGGGCATATTTTACTCATCGGGTGCAAAAGATAAATAAATTATTAGTTGTTCTACATGAAATGAAGAGAGTTGGGTCTATTCATGATTTTGAGTGGAAAAGCTTTTGATTCAAAAGTGTTTAAATGTGTTTGCAACACACTGATACCTAAACTGGCTATTATCTCTGGAAAAACTGCAACATTATGCAACTATGTAACTAATTTCTATCTTAAATAATTTTTGAAGTTACTTGGCAAGTATACTAATAACAAAAGATCAAAACATTCTCCAGTGGCGTAACGTTTAAGAAAAAATCGAGAAAAAAAAAAGAAAAATTAAAAGTTGATGTACAGGGTGTTCACCCATAATGTCCCCCCCCTTTAACTTTGTTAATTTTTAAGCTACAAAAAAAAATAAAAAACAGAATTGTAGGGTTTTTAATGTAGTTTTTGCACACGTAAAGAAAAAAACAAAAAAGTGTACAGTATACAGGGTAGATCAAAAAGAAACATTTTTTTAAATCTAGCCCCCATTTTTTATTCGATTTTTCGATTCTACGTAAAATTCTATGAATTTTTACTATAACACACTATATCCCTATTCCTAATACTTTAGGAGTTATTGACAGTTGAAGTCGCTATTTTTTAATTATAATAATAATTCTTTAATCATTTTTAAAACAGAAGATACAAAATCACTACTCAAAGCAATGAGGTCGAATTGAGGAAACTCAATATTTTCACCTCAATGACTTCAAAAGCTAAACAAAAAGTTATATTCTTAGGTGGCTGTTGCCATAAAAAAATAAAAGAACAAACAATATAGCGAATTCAACTGTCAATAACTCTTTAAGTATCAGGAATAGGCAATTTACAATTTTTTGTTTTTTCCTTTACGTGTGCAAAAACTACATTAAAAACCCTACAATTCTGTTTTTTATTTTTTTTTTGTAGCTTAAAAATTAACAAAGTTAAAGGGGGGGGGACATTATGGGTGAACACCCTGTACTTAACTCAAATTTCATATTTAGATTACTTTTTTAATTTGGAAGAACTTTTCCTTATAAGATTTTGCTGTATCTTTATAAATTAAGGTACTTTACTCTTGACGCGATTTCGGAAAAATGACATTTGCGCCCGCACTAAAAGCAGTGCGGAAAATTTGAGATACTGATTTACTGTTTTAGGGCAAGCACCAACTTTTATCAAGAATAAAATTTTCTGAGAAACCAATAATAAAAAAGTTTCCCATATGTTGCATACTTTTTTGGACACACTGTATAAAAACAATATTGACTTAATTTTCTTGCAACTATAGGAGAAAAAATTATTGATTATCGTGTAGTAATGATCTTTCTTTAATAGCTGCGTTTCGCTTATTTAAAATTTTCTTTCGCCACCCCTTATTGTTAGTCATTTTGCCATTTGTTTTGCTCAAAGAGTAAAGTTGCAATTGCACAACGCTAAAAGAGCTGTAAAAATTAAACCCATCCATAAACCAGTGCAAAATGCGAAAGAGTTCCTTTCTACTAAGGCGTAATTCGGGCTAGTAATAAATTTTTCTTTGGCCCAAAGTAGCGACTTTGCGAAATGTGGAAGTCGTAAAAATAAAAACTTTTAAAGTTTCCTCCAATTAATTACCAAGGGATTGGAGTAAAAATAACTGTCCTTCGGGAAAAAGGGTTTTGGTGTGCACGCAACTAATTTTAGGGTCAACCACGATTGAAAGGAAAGAGTTATGATTCTTAATGTTAACCATTTTTGAAAGACCCATAAAAATTTCTTATTAAGGCTTCTGAAAGTTTTTTAGTTCCTTTTTATTCTTGTTTATGTTATGGTATTTTGACTTAGGCAATAGAATCTCTACCAGGTCATCTCAGATGATGCCGATCGATGGGGCACCATAATCATGAATAGTCACTTGGTTAGGAAAACAGAAAATGATCCATTGTTTCTTTAAGCTAACAGGACTATTTTATAATTTTATTATTAAAAGTTTTCGAGTATATTTATGCAATCGGATATTCCAGGAAATTATTTTATTCTTTCACGGCAATCTTCGGAAACTTATAATATTCCTAGAATTCTCAAGGAATAAAGAGTATCGTTGTCTCAAAAACAGACCAATTACTTCAATAATACCGTATATTCAGTATTTCTCATATATAGTGATAATTGATACAAATAAAAGCGAATGTTTGATAATTGATATGGCTTTAGTATTGTTTCAAGTATATAAAATCATTGGATTACATTGATCGGCTCAAATAGAATGTTTCATTACGCACAACATTTACTCTATAATTAATTGAATAAGTCTTTTCCATCATCAGTATAATAATATTTTGCCTAAAACAGTATTAGGTATTTATATAATATTTTTACATTGTTTTATATTGTTGATATTGTTGATTATTAATTAATATTAACTAATAGAATATAACTGCTATTGAATCTTTATATAATGTCATTTTTTATTAACTTATCTGATAACTCCCAATACAATAATTGATATTGTTTTATTGATTATCAAAAAGTTGTAGGTTTTGAAAGGGCCGCAATAATATTCTCATTTAACAGTCACACTATAGCATATTCTATGAAATTATTAATGGTATTGGGTTGGGTCGTAATCTTGTGCAAATTGGTTACGTACTAAATATCGTCCATTAAACTAATACGAACAAGGCAGCAGTGCTCCATTTAAATAGCTACGCTCTAGGCGTTTTACGCTTGGTTTTTATGGCTAGTATTAGATATTCTAACTTAGCTATTAGCAATTTAAAACGGATGAGTAGGTCATTTTTTAAATTGTCAATAAAATATATCTAATAGTATACGAAACAGTCCAAGGGTAGCTATGGGAATGAAATACTGCTGTTTTTGTTAACATATTAGATTAATGGACGGTATTTAGCAGACACCAGAAAAATGTCCAAAGTTTTTAATTCATATGAAATAGAGTCTAGTGTCTTACATACTGCGTTGAATACGGGTGTTAAGTCCTACTCTTCCAAACTCCCAACTTTTGTCAATTCATCCATATTTGAGTATATCGCCGCTGATAAAGCATCGCGATGATAACAAAACTGTTCACCGCATGTCTTTCTGAATTGCAACGGCGGCTGACGTCCGAATTTTATATAAATAGGACTTTATCTTATTTTTCTTCCTTAGGTGTTACATTAGATTAGAAATTATTATCATTTGTTGAAGACTTTTTCCCTATTGACTGACTGTCTGATAAACAAAAAAGGATCGCGTGCACAGAGAGAAACCGACAATTTAGTTAGAAACCGACAATTTAGTTAGTTAAGTTATCACATATATATTGTATATATATAGACAGCCGTGATCAAGGGAATCAATTTGACCTTGTAAGTTCTTATATAATGCTCCTCTAATTTATGATTTTTCGGCGCAAAACTACCAATAGTTAGTGGGAGAAATTAGTGTACCAATAAACATGTTCTAATTAGTTAACTTATAGCATTTTTAAAGGACATATTTAAATATGCAGATAAGGTTCTGTCCTAACAAACCAAATACGATGCAAGCTCGGTCTGCAACAACTCTCACAAATTAACATGTCCAGTTGATAGAAGAGCTTAGAGATAGTTCTCGTCTAATTATCCAAATCCACTGTGCAGTATCTGCTATAGGTGCTTTTCATGAGGTTTGGTTTGCAAATAACCAACCTATAATTTTCATGTCAATATTTTGTGGTCAAATTATGGAAAGTTGATATTTTCTATTTGTAATGAAATTCTAAAGAACTTAACTCCATATTTGGTGATTTTTTTTCATGTACAGGGTTATTCATTATAAATGGACACCTCCCTTAACTTGGTTATTTTTAAAGATAGAGAAATAATTTTTTTATCGACTTGTAGGTAATCATCTTAATTTTTTTATTTGTAATGAAAATATTATACAGGGTGGCCCATAAGCAAATGTCAATATAAAATAACATTTTTTTTAAATGGAACACCCGGTATATTATTGCATTTTTGGATTCTACTTGATATTCTAAACATATTTTATGTATGATGTTATACCTCTAGAGTTAGTAGTTTCACAGCTATAAACGGTTGAAAATCGATACTTTGGCTACTTTTCACTTTGGTAACAAGAAGGCCATTAAAAATAGAGTAAAATGAATTTCACATTCCTATCTTAACTTTTCAAGAGCTATCTGATGGTGCTAACTGATGGTACCTGCCAAGGTACCAGATTTGGTACCCATGGTACCGCCTGCCAGTTAGCCCCATCAGATAGCACTTGAAAACTTAAGATAGGAATGTGAAGTTCATTTTACTCCATCTCTAATGATCTTCTTGCTACCCAGGTGAAAAGTAGCCAAAGTACCGATTTTCAACTGTTTATAGCTGTTAAACTACTAGCTCTAGAGATGTAACATCATACATAAAATATGCTTAGAATTTTAAGTAGATTCCAAAAATGCAATAATATACAGGGAGTTCCATTTAAAAAAATATAACTTTATATTGGCGTTTGCTTATGGGACACCCTGTATAATATTTTCATAACTAATAAAAAAATTTAGATGATTACCTACAAGTCGATAAAAAAATTATCCCTCTATCTTTAAAAATAACCAAGTTAAGGGGGGTGTCCATTTATAATGAATAACCCTGTACAAGTCGTGTGTTTGTTGTAGGAATTACAAACGGGCTTAAATCAATATATTTTCAATGAAAAAATTGCCATAACTAACCCAAACTATTTTAATGCAATCTTGAAATTCGTCCTTTCGAAAACCTGCATTGGAATGTTTTGATTTCTATCTATTAGTCAATTTATTAATTTTACGCTGTGTAGTCGTACGACAGACCAAATTTTCTTTTGTCCCTCAAATATTTTTTTAGGGAGGCAAAAAGCAATAAAAACCTTATGCATACTATATGTAGCAGAGTATTTTTAAGAGTATCAGTTTAGCTGAAATAAACTAGTACACATTTTTCAGATACAACTCAGGAAGACTCTATATTTAATATTTTCTTTTGCATAAAGGAAATGAGTGTTCTTATAGACCTCATACCATGCAGAAGTGAACCTCCTGAAAACGAACTCCTGCCTCTTCTCGAGTCTTGTCAAAGAAAAATAGGCGAGTTCGGCGCGGAGGACGTGGACAATAATAAATATTTATTCCAAGCTTGATTCGAATTATGGAAGAGCCGAATGTAAAATTCGCCTCGCCAGGTTACCACTCTCTCTCTTTACCAACGCTATATCTCCCTTTCTACTTTGGCTCCCGTCGCCCTAACATATCTTTAGTGCCTTTTCACAAATGCCTGATTAGATCATCCGGCACCGGATATCCGATCGCGAGGTACGTAACATTAAATGAAAGCTTTCACACGTTTGTCCGACAGTCGGAAGCCACAAACGTGCTGGATAAACATCTTACGAAGCCTCACCATCGTCCGATGCTGGACGCCGGAAATCCGGTGCTAAACACATCGAAGGGTACGTAAGCAAATTAGAGATTATACACGTACTCCGATTTTTTGTCGTATGACGGACAGAAGCGAAACGGTTTACATTGTGTTGCGAAAATGACGGAAAAAATTGAATTAGACACCGAGCAATAAACTTGGTGTAGGCTCGGCCTGTCTTGTGGGACTACACGCTAATTTGTTGTGCAGCTCATCAAAGGAAACTGACATACAAAATAATTTTAAAAACTCCCCGTTTACTCGCAGGTCTTGAAATAATGTATAAAAAGCTCCTTGCTGTTCTCTTTGTAAATTAATTGGATGCATCCAATATATTCTTTGCCTTCTTTTTTATGGCGAATCCTGCGATATAGAATCGCTAGTGCAATTATACGTTGTTAATCCATGGTGGACGGAACAAACGAAACTAAAACACTCTCAGTAATAAACAATATTCAAACCTGGTGCGAATCGGATAGGTGTGAAAATTAGAAATACTCGGATGTCCGACGTCGGATATCCGATGCCGGACTCGTGTGAAACGGGGCTTACGTTCGCTTTCGCCGTTGGGTTACATTTTCGTAACACGATCACCAGTTTACTCTTCATGTTTCATAAAGAAGTTTCACTTCCAAAACTTAGATCTTATATAGCATAATATTTTATAGTGATAATATTTGGCGAAGTGTAGTTTTCTATGAAACGAGTGCATCAAAAATTATCGACAATTTTAGGAAAATATACATAAGTGGAAGTTGGGCTTTTTCATAAGTTGAACTTGCTTAGGTACATATTATTGCTCTAAAAATATCCTAAATTTTCAATCTCCCGACTTATATTTGCAACTAAATTTCAGTCTAGTATTCAGTTAAACCTATCAGAGTAAGATTACACGAGATTCATTCATTATTTGTTAGCGATTAACGGACAATCGCACTAGCAATTATCAGCTTTTTTTGGAAAAAATTGTATTTGTAGCAATTAATTGCAATTTGCTCCTTCCTGTTCTGTTGTTTGCTTTTGAAATGTAACTACCCGGAGGATACCTGGATGAACGTGTTTCAAATATTGTATAAAGTGTGTGATAAGGCAAGGTAAATGCTATAAAGTATATTACTAAATAAATCATTTTGCGGGGATCGAAACCGAAGCGAGAGCCACTATAATGCGAGAGACCAAGCCACAGACCAATGGGGTTTCCCAGATAATTTAGCTTAAAGCTTCTCGACAAGCATGCAACGCGCGCGCGCCTAATACACTGTGTAGCGATATTTTCTTACCTTTTGTGCGGATGCAGTTTAATTTCTGTTGTAGTCCACAAGCACACGCATTCATCTTAGTTGCAAAATATGCATGTAGGATATCTTCAATGTGTCGAAAAGCAAACAGTTTATTGTAATTAAAAGATACTTTAAACATACCTCTTTTCTCTAAAGTTGTTGGCTGTTCCATTAATAATTGTTAATATTTTTTCACATTGGGAACAAATATAGGGCAGTAGCAGTCCAATGCCGTAAACCTCATATTTCTAGCATTTCAAAGTTAGAAATTATAAACTTTCAAAATGGGCCACTCTCAGCTGGGACAGTCTGTACAGTAAGAACATAAATATACTTCAGTAAAATATTTAACAAATTTTTAAAAATTACCTGCCTTATCAAATTAAATATTTGCTTTCAATAAAGTGCGTAATAACGATTTTCCACGTTGTCTCCTAGCCTAGATTATTTTGCTGTGTGTATTTTTACTGATTATTCATGATAATGAACTTTGCATATCAAGCTGTATCGATGTCAATTCGGAAATAATGGTGGCAGCTAGTATCATATACGACAATTGGCAAAGGCAAACTTCAGCGAATATTTCCCTCATGTATAAAAATTCCCATAAGTGGAATACAATAATTATCGATGAATCACAGCGAGCAATTTTAAAAATTATCGGTAAAGACCACATCGATAATTAAGCTGAGGTTTCACGTTATAAGCTTATAGCTTCACCCGATAAATTACAATAATATGTAAATATGCCTAAACGTCTGTTTTAGTTATTTATGTACCAAGGGCATTACTAAGATGATTACGCCTGGACACCGACATTCAAACCTGAGGGCCTATGATGGCCCGAGGGATAGATGTCGCTCGATGGGCGTAATAATTTAGTAACGCCAATGGTGCGTGCAAGATATCATATTTCACTTCACACAAAATAAAAACTAAAAACTCAGAGATCTTTTTAGTTTGGGTTAGTAGAGATATTTTTAGTTTTCATTTTATCTTCCAAACAATGGATATACGATATCCATGACAGTTTAATTGACAATTTGACCTATTTATAATTTGACCGGTTTGGCGATTATATAAGGAAATTATATGAGAGGGCATTATGAATCCATTAGGCCCTCTTATAACGGGCATAATGATTATGTTTATATATATCCTGTCCTAGGAATTATGAGCGCCCCAGCTAATCCAGCACAGTTTTTTCTAGCTAGTGAAAAATACTGCGCTGTCTACGCAAGAGCATCTAACGCTCAAAGTTATCTACGAGTGTGACTCTCAAAGTTGTCCACGTTCCACTATTTAACGCTCATTCGAGTAAAGTCCAACCAAGCGAGAAAGAGAGTCAGCCACCGGAGTAAATTCAGTTTCCAAAACCTTTAAGCATATTGATGCGTATAGTTTCTTCTGAAAAGAGTACATTTATGTTCCTGAAATCTCATTTGTAAGGATGTGAAGAAGGCCTGAAGGCAAGACTCTTTGGACTTGATCGTAACAATGATGAATGATATATCACCACTGTCAGCTAAGATCCTGTTCAATTGACGTTGTTTGGTAGTAGGTTCTAAAGTAGATGTTGAAACTTCGACCCTCTCTGAAAATTATGTCTAAATATTACATTGTAAAGAATTTAAGTGAAACCAAAGAATTGACCTATTTGTAAGGAAGTCGTCTCGGCCCCCCTGCGAGTTGCATCTATGGCTGAGGTGTTAGGATTTGCTCTTAATTTCATTTGCCTCAGGAAAATTACGGAGATGCGTTATTTCTCGTATAATTGAGAAACTATACAAAGTGTGTGAGAAACTCGTATCTGTCTTTAGCCAAAATGTGTAAATTTGAAGGTGAAACCAGTCTCAAGCATTAGCGAGTGGATAAAAACCAGTCTATAGAGCCAAAACGAGTGGATTTGCAAGACTCCTCTCTGCTTCTTGCTGAGACCGTTTTATATGAAAAAGTCCCCATTTAATGTGTTGATACGACAAGAAACTATTAAAATTCTGATCTCACACTTTCGAAAAAAAAAATATTAAAAATAGACGTAAGTACATAATCTGTGACGTAAATAAGTGTGCCGAGCACCCGGCTCGACTCTCTTTACCTGTTTCTCAAAGGTTTACCCGTAAAAAGTGCCTTTTTAAAGGTTTTTTCTAATACCTGGTGTATTCCAATTTTGTCGGCGAATTTTATTATCTTAGAACTTTTCTTTGTTAATTTGCATACCTACGGTCGGCCTGTTTCAACAGGTTCGGATAATTTAGAAGTTTGCAGAGCTTTCTACCGATTTTACGGGAAATTTTGACGTAAAGTTTTACTTTAAGCATCGAAATTGTTGCAAGTACTTTCAAAATATGAAACCCCAAAAAAAAACTTGTATTTCCATAACATATAAACACCATAGTTTTTTTTTTGCAAAATAAGTTCTAAAACGGCTTAAGCTGGATTTATAGTTTCCGCAAAGTAAGAAGTAAGAAGTAACGATAAACAGTAAGAAAAATAAACAAATGGCGAGTAACGTTGACATTCACAGTTCATCAGTAAGCAGTAAGCGATAAGCAGTAAGAAGTAAGAAATGGTTCAATTCCATTTCTTACGGCTTACGGCAATAGTGCACAGGCGTAATACGAAATTTAACCTGAACACATACTCGTCGGCTGCCGGCATTTTTGATTTTTGTTTGTTTACATTTCATCTCTGTGTATTTTTTTACTGACGGAATACGAAGAAGACCATATTTTAATAAACATTATTCAGCATTATTCGTTATATTAAAGGATTATATAGATACTAATAAAATATGCAACGCTTGGGACTCTTGTGAGGCAATTGCTTCTGCAATGTGTTCCACTGGTATGTAGTATGTAGGTAGGTAGAATGTTAATAATTATTAAAGTTTTCTAAATTTATCGTATTTTATAATTATTATAAGAGATTCAAAAAAAGTGGAGGAAAAGATAGGGGACGGAGAACATAATATTTACCATAAACCTGAATTTGGCAAATGACAAAAATAGGAAACAAATTCTTAGGGAAACTATGAATGAAATGTTTGTTACTGCTTACGTTTTACTTCTTATCGATTACGGCTTACTGCTTACTTCTTACTTTACGGAAACTATAAATCCGGCTTTAATGACGCTACTTGCCCACCAGCCATTCAAAAATAGTATGCAATTTGGCTGATCAATAGATTTCAAGTACCTACATCCTTTTCATTATTTAAAGAAAGAACTCTCTTTCTCCAAATTATGGAAATTAACTCATGCAGTTTTTATACAACATGCTGCAATGCCAAATTACAGGTATTTTGATGCACTTGTGGTATAACATTCGATAAATTTCTTAAAAATAAATATTATATTAAATTTTGTAGTTGAAACGTTAATTTTAGCCAAGTATATCCTTTCAGTATGATTGAGGAAAAATGATAATACATTTGCATATGTACTAAAAGTTATAAATTTCTAATATTCTTTAATAATTTACAATTATTGACTCACGCATAATCGCTAAATTAATCAGTATTTTAATATGTCAATATCAATATGACATTAATAGATGCGTGCTATTCAAAACACTGATTAATTTAGGAGTGAATAATCGGAGTTCAAAGCAGTGGCCATAAGTTGATTTGCTGAAAGATTAAACTAAAACCCATCTTGCTTTATTATTAATCATCATTAGAGACCCAGATGCTACTCGGTTTTACATTGAACAATTTCACCACCGAGAATCGCATTTTAATTAAAATGTCGATTTTCGTACATATCTTTCATGTAGGTATGTATTTTACCTGTGTAAGTTTGCAGTGCAAAATGGCATCCAGCATAATAACAGGCTGGCATGGCAAGTTTGCGACATATGTGTGTTAGTATAGAGCTCGACTTTAAGAAAAATAAAATGAGCGGTATTCATGATGAGTGTTTCCCACGTATAGCTAGAAACGTAATAATAAAATAAATTTATCATCCTAGTAAAATGACAATTTAGAAGTACACGGGAAAGTTATATTTTGTGCTTTTAAGTAATCGCCACTTTAATGATGTATTGACTATTTTACATAATGTGGTATAAAAAATATTTATATTCCTTAAATAAGTGTTATTCGTAAGGGGAAGTCTACTTATAACTCACTTTAAGAAAAAATAGAAAAAAATAATTCTGCGTCTTTTTGATTAAATGTAATTTGACAAACGTTTATTTTACCAAAGGTTATGCATACAAAATGTAATAAAACTTAAGTTATAGTAATTCTAATAAATGAACACATATAAAAATCAAAACATCAAAGTAGCTGAACCATAATATTTGTTACCGCGCTTTTTGACTTAATTAATTAATTAGTTAGTTAACTTCATGTGACCTAGAAGTAGCTGTTTTCATGGCTGATTATTATGTGTGTTCGATTATTAAACGTACAATTTAAATATTATTATATATATTATACTTAATGTTTCTTCTTCTAAATAGTTACATGACTCAAAAGCTACTCTGATTTGATAATGAGTGGCGCTTTTCCCTAAAGAAATGCAGTTGGAATTTGGAACCTTCTGCAAAATACATTATACTTACCAGAGTTTTATCCACAATACCGAAACAGAATTCTTACACTCGATGCGCATTTCGCTAACTATGTTAGCATCATCAGGAGATGATTAAAACAGTTTTAGTCATCGCCTGATGATTCTCGCACAGTTAGCGTAACGAGCGTCGAGTGCACAAGTTCTGTTTCGGAATTGTGTATAAAGTAATCTAAAGGTAGATGAAAAATCTAGTTGTTCGCTGGCAAATTTTTATGGATAAAGGATTGTATATCAGAAAAGGAAACTAACCAGGTGCTAACCCAAACTAACCCAAGACATACCCAAAATCAAGAAAAAAACTGTTTAGAAACAATCTTAACAAAATAATAAAAAAAGCAACGGGGTTTGAACCCGGGCCGTCCAGGTGAGACCCAGCTGTCTAAACCTCTACACCACGAGAGCTCTTGACAGAAATTGATCGCATCACGAAGACATATTGTAATACGAGATGGTTCGACCAATAGGAGAGGTCGATTTTTACATAGTGCACTATTTGTGTAAAGGATCTTAAAATGCCTATACATTGGCCATATCTGCGAATATAGAAGTTTTCTTTAATCGCATTTCTGTAGCCACTAAGGATATATTTCGCCGCAGTTTTTTCAATATTCGTTTTTTTGTGTATGTTAGAAATGGGGGTCCTAATCGATCTCATGATTTGAATGTATTCATACTTGAAATTACTACCTAATATCACAAGAACTTCATATTATATTGCTATCAATCACAGCAGATATTTCGTTTATAGAATTAAATTAGAAAAACTAGGTAGCCACATGATCAAGAGCTATAACCTAATATTAATTAAGAGATGTTCGGTTTTTGTAAACATTTTTGAATTAAATCGTGAATTGATAATATTGAATGATAATATTTATTAAATGCCTTAAAATGTCGTCTTTTTATTGATGGGTCGTGAAAAAATACTTTTTCTTCAAACGTCAGTAAATCCGTCATTACTCGACTGTGTAGGCGGCCGTGAAGTTTCGTTTTTCCTCCGCCGGAGCTTTACTTTTCACTTTTCCGCCGGCGGAGGTAAAAGTGTTGTCATAGCAACATAGATACAATACAAACAGACAACAAAATAAGCGTCAACAACTCAAGATTTATTAAACTACAATTTGTATTTATCACTCAATTTGTGACTGCATTTCTAAAAATCACTAATTTAGGAACAAATTGGTTATTATTTAATCGAACTTACTCAATAACTGCTTATCAATACGGAATTAAAACGCAATCGGAAATGCAATCTTAAAAAATTAATTATTGTTGACAGTGTCCACTGACAGCTTTATGTTACATTATATTCACCGACACCGGTCTAAGCAAGGCCACCTACGACCGTGGTCTAAGCCGCCTTGCGAACCCATTTATCTTTAATAATAATTATATATTATTACTATTAAAAAGAGATGTTTTTGCATTAATTTGTCGACATTTGAAGAAAAAACAGCATATTTTATTTGGAGGAAAAGTTACTTTTCATGGCTTGCTCTCTATTACCAGCCTCACTCCGTTCGGCTGTTAAACACGAGCGCGCCATGAAAAGTATCACTTTTCCTCCATATAAAATAATATACTATTATTATAATGGTAGATACAAATCAAAGTACTATTAAAATGGTAGTTTTAAAAGAAAAATGAGGAAAGCATACTTATTATCGTGCTAGTAGATTTAATAGTCGAGGATCTGATGATAAAAACGCAACGCGATTGGCCGAATTTGTCCTTCAACCCTCAAGCAAACTGCGAAGTTGTCAACTTTTGATGTAAAAACACAACATATCGATAAATTAAGGGGAAGGAAGAGAATAATAGCCATCCCGTAACTGAGTTATTGGTTATACGGGCGCACTAAATCCACGGTCGAAAATATTGTTTTTCTTCAAACGTCAGTAAATCCGTCATTACTCGACTGTGTAGGCGGCCGTGAAGTTTCGTTTTTCCTCCGCCGCGCCGGAGCTTTACTTTCCACTTTTCCGGCGGCGGAGGTAAAAGTGTTGTCATAGCAACATAGATACAATACAAACAGACAACAAAATAAGCGTCAACAACTCAAGATTTATTAAACTACAATTTGTATTTATCACTCAATTTGTGACTGCACTTCTAAAAATCACTAATTTAGGAACAAATTGGTTATTATTTAATCGAACTTACTCAATAACTGCTTATCAATACGGAATTAAAGCGCAATCGGAGACGCAATCTTAAAAAAATAATTATTGTTGACAGTGTTCACTGACAGCTTTATGTTACATTACTATAGCAACAACCTGTGCCTATTCACCGACACAGGTCTAAGCCGACTTGCGAACCCTCTTATCTTTAATAATAATTATTATTAATACTATTAAAAAGAGACGTTTTTGCATTAATTTGTCCACATTTGAAGAAAAAACAGCATATTTTATTTGGAGGAAAAGTATCACTTTTCCTCCATATAAAATAATATACTATTTTCCGCGAAGGCACTGGGAAAAGTCTTCAATGTGCTTAATAGGATAGCAATCAGGGATCGTTCTAACGTTGAGTCCGCGGTAATCCCCACATGGTCTCCATTCGTCACCCTTTTTCGGCGCTAGGTGAAGAGGTGCTGCCCAACAGCTTTCTGAGGGTCGTGCGATTCCTAATTTGAGCAGCATATCAAATTCTTTCCTGGCAGCTTGAAGCGAGTCGGCGTGGTTTATGTGAAACTGGTGGTCCAGGGGTGGTCGCGATGTGGTTTTTCGTTGCGTGACGGACCGTTTTAGCAGTTCCTTCCGGGCGAGTAATGTCTGGAAACTGCTTTAACAAGTCGTGAAATTGAGACGAGCCCATGACCGTTTTAATGGAAAGTATACTACACTCCGTCACCTCTCCTGGAAAAGTAAGCGTAGTGGTAGAATCGTCCATTTAGTAGATCCGGAAGTAATCCATAATATGCCAGAAAATCTGCTCCGAGAATGGGTTTAGAAATGTCGGCAACTACAAACCTCCAAGTGAAATCCCTGCATAGGCCGAGATCGAGTGTGAAAGTACAGGTACCATAAGTCGTTATGTTAGTTCCATTAACAGCGGAAAGTACATAGGGTGACTTTTCACGAAGTAGGTGATGAGGGTAAACACAGAGATCTGCTCCTGTATCCACTAAAAACTGTATATTGGTTGTTGTCTCGAACGAATAAACTGCGGGGTTTAAGTAGGCAATGGTCGCTACCCGCGATTAACGATTCCTTTTCCCGACTCCCACTCACAAGGCTGATTGCAACTTTTAGAAGCTTCACCAAATTTATAATGGTACCAATATATATATATATATAT
>MU181922.1:1038701-1050187 GCA_016904865.1 Pissodes strobi | reverse complement strand
CCTACTTATATAGTCAAACGCTCTATGTGTACTCGAGATAAATCAGCTTGCTTTAAACTATATGTTTCTACATTGCTGAGCGTTCAAGACAATAAATATTCCACTTTTTGACAAGTTTCTTTCTGATGTTGTTCGTTTGTTTACTCTAGTAATTTTCAAGACTGTTTAGAGAACCATTTTGGGCGTATTTGACAGCAATAATTAGGAATTGTGTAAACTCTACTTCGATTAAGTTTGAAAGAGCATATAGGAAACTATTTTGCCAAAACTTTTTGCATTCGCATCATATGAATTGTGAGGATGATTTATGCCCAATTTCTGAGAGTATGGATAACTTTATTCTTCAAATATTTGCTATGACAACGATTGTTAATACAATTGTAACCATAGTAATTATAGGCTTCATAACTTTATACACTAGATATCTGGTACTTCAGAAACCTGGCATTAGACGTTCTCCCATCCCAACTACCAATCAGATTTTAGATGAAAGTTACGAAAATACTCCAAATTTAGAAGCCTGGCAGATTATGATTATCGAGGTGAAAATATAAAATTTCAAACCATTTTCAATTATGTATGTGGTTATCTCTTGAAAAAGGGCTTAGAAATTCATGAATGTCACCTTTGTCTTCAATTTACCAATGCAGTAGAAACTTTATACAAGGCATTCTTATTCACACATTTCAAAGTATACGACTCTGAAAACAATAATTTTAGAAAATTAAAGTCACGCAATGCAGGCTTCATCTATTTTATTTATAAACTAGAAAAAGTATTTGTAAGTGAGTTTGATAAAATATCTGTAGAGACAAACGTTACCAAAACTTATTTTCAAAAAATGAAACCTATACCCTTCAAACATCTATGTTCGGGCTTCCCTTTATTTATATAATTAAATTATTTATTAGGTTAAGCTTATTTTACACAGTAAAATATGCAGACAAAGACCTTCATAGTTGTAAAAAAGGAAAAACCCTTAGGAAAATTGATATTTTAACCCATATTTATTTTTTTCCTGGTGAATAAAAACATGTGGCTAAAAGTGACTTTTGTTTTTACAACCTTCAATGTAAAAGCTCAAAGAAACGGTCTCACTGATTTTATTTTGAACTAAAAACTAGAAAAAGTCATTGTCGTAGTAGTCATTAATGCAGTGGCGGCTCGTGTAGGCAAGAATAGGTGAAGCGCAATTAGCGCCGTAGGTAAAACTGCGCCGCAGACGAATTTTTTTTGGGGCCACGCCCAAAAGTCCTGCGGTGACGATACCTGCGAGAAATAATATACCATGAGCGCCACGGCCGCCACTAATTTATAATAATATCAAAAAGATAATAGAATTACTAACTTACCCACACTCTCGCGTACAGTTGTTTTGACTGCTCCCATATACTTTTTAAATATAAGGTCTATTCTTCGATTTTGTAATGAGGCTTTTCTTTAACTTCGCATATGATAATGCACAGTGAATATGGTTCGAAGAAGCTTCATGCCTACTACAACCTCTTGTCACATTCCCAAAAATGTTAAATCCGTCTTTATTCCAAACGCTCGATTTTCCACCTACACTTAAACAGGGCATAGTGGCATACAAAATAGTTTCTTTAAATAAACACTTCCATACAACCAATTATAATCAGAATACTCAGATCAGATTTCGGAACCTACGAACGAAAATTCTCTCGATTTTACTACTTGTTTTTCTATTTGAAGGAAAGGCTTAGGTCCCTCTGTATTTAAAAAGTCTCTTTTATCATCGTTTTCAACCTGGAAAATGGTGTTTCTAACAAGATGCAGATCGGATCATACAATGGAAACATTTCGTAAAACGTTTCGTAAAACAATGCGCGACAACGACGTGATGCAAATTTGCTTCCGAACGACTGTGAACTGAATTTAATATTAACATAAGAACCTGTCGGAGTCGCATTGTCGGGCTGCTTCCGTTCTATAAATAGCTCACGTATCTAGCATGTCTGCTTCGCCCGTTGCCATAGCAACCATCGTAAATAAATCTGTATATTGCAGTGCAATTATTGATCTTGCTGTTTGCGATTCCCACGTGTTTCCCACCCGCACCGGCCGATCTTATGACAAGTTATTCAGCGCGCTACGTTTTATAGTTAATTATCTTTTATGAGTATTATCGCACTAATTTTGATTAGAAATTTATATTATGAAAATTTGTATTTTTAAGAAATGTAATTTGAGAAATTGCACTAATTTTGATTAGAAATTTAGATTGTAAAAATTTTATTTCATTAAAAATATTTTTACTTTAAAGTAATGAAATTTTAGAAATTGTAGGTGAAGCGGCGCTTCACCTGCGTCCAATGACGAGCCGCCACTGCATTAATGTAAAAGATGCATATATATTTTGGAAACCTTTAAATCTCGACATATAATATTTATTCAAATGCTTTAATAGAATCTCAAATAGGCAATCGATTTTCAAAATCATATATAGAATTGTTTTATACAAATCAAAACTGATGAGGCAAAACATATTCATCACATTTTACGGCCAGTTAAGCTATGTAGCTTGTGCAACAAACTTTTTCAATCATAGCACTCGAGAATTGAACGGGAAGTCGCAAGCGGCCAAGGTCACGAAACCGCAGTATAGGAAAAACATTAAAGGATTCGCATCTGTTCTAGGTAATATGTGATAGTACCCTGTATATTCACTTATCATGGAAATCTCCACTATAAAATCTAATTGGCCTGCTAGAAAAAGCGCGGAAATTTTTGACAATGTTTATCATCCGATCAATCATGTTTTTGTCTCATTTGCATCATAGACAAGATTGTGTAAAGAATGAATTTCCCTAAAATACGTTCGCAGTGCAAACCCGTCACTGAGGCCAAGATCCTATTCCCTGTCTCTGCAGAAAAATTAAAATCACTATAGGTAAAGTCTTTGTCCAGCGCGTGGTGTCTAGCTCTGAAAGGCCAAGTGGCTATTGGTGCTATGGACCAATCCAAAGCTTTGAATAAACTTTGCCCAAAAATCGGAATTTCCTGTTGGTTAGTTGGTTGTAAATTATTGTAAATTAATTAAAAAGGATTTGTTACTCTAAATAAATTAAGCATTTTATTAGAGATTTAACAGTGAGAAATTGATATTTATAAATAATGTATGTATGTAATGTATAATGTAAATTAATAATGTATGTATGTAATGTATAATGTAAATTATGTAAAATATTACTGAAGTAAATGCCCATCTGTGTTTAAAATACATGTTTTAATTCAAACCTATGTAGTAGCTCATTAAATTGGTTAATTGCATGCATACCGCCCTTTATGAAAAATAGTAGGTTTTTCTCAAGTGTTATTAATTTATCTGAAACCAAACTTTCTATCCTGAAATATAGGATATAAGTCTAAGATATAATAGCCTCAATTAAGTTGCCGCTATTTTAAATGACCGATTCTAATGGGTCCCATATTTTTTTGCTGTGGATCTATTTAGACGGGTTTAGAAATTTAAATCTTAGAACAACAATTTTTCATGTACATGATAACTGGCAACACTGGTATCTTGAAGCATAGTTTTAAGATTTAATATTTGTGTACATGAAAGTATATCAAGCGTTCAACAGTTTGAACTGGAACAAAACTCTATTAAAGATTTCCAGTTTAATAATTTCAATTCAATATTATCCCATCAAGCATAATGTAAAAGAAATGATAAACGTACGAAGTTTGGATTTTACAAATTGCCTCTGGTTGAGTTTCAACTGAAATATATATGTATAAATGTTATTAAATTTTTCGATTTTAATTATTTCAACTCGAATGTCAGTGTTAAAAGAATATAAGGGTAAGGAGTTCAGAATACACCAAATTGCCTCTAGTTTGACTTCAAGTTAAACATAGATGTTATTATAGGTTGCGATTTTAACTATTCAACTAAACAATATTATTCTACAAGCATACATCGCGTGCATGAAAACTATTTTAATGTAAATTATATTTTAAACACCTGGCAAAAAATGCCAATCATTTCTCGAATAATATGTAATGAAAAGGGGTAGACTAAGGTGTATTAACCTTTAACTTTTCCTATAAGAACATGTAAATCCTATAAAAAGTAGTCGATAATAATTTTTCTTTTTATGGAAACTTCTGCCATTTAAACCAGCATCATCACGTAACATTTTTTCTCTAATTAATACTTCTAAAATGATATATCCCCCATAAAACTTCTAACCTAACCGCTTCTCTCAATCCTCATCGCGTTTCATCTTTATTCTCGCTTATTCGTAAAATATGTATTGTCGGTAAAATTGAATTCTTTGACAACAAACTGGAAGCGCCATATTTTCCGATATGTTTAGCTTAGCCTAGCAGACCTCCTCTGAGCCATCCTCTAAGTAATCTACGTTTATAGATTTTAGAAATATTTTGATGAAACAATATTGCCATTTTAGGTGAAGTGATGTGATTCCCCAAGATCTGCATTAGTCTAAATTCAACCCAAGTATTAATAATATTAAAGAATTTACTCTTGGAATGGATTTGTATAATACATAACAAATATGTAGAATTTTATGTTGCGTATTTTGTTGATTTTGTAAGGATTGAGTTAGTTCTTAATCGTCAATCTATGCAATTTACAGTGCCGTTCAGCTCTATTAAAAATATATATTTGTCTGTTACATCACGTACAGCATAAAGTTTATACGAGAAGAAATATTTATTTTCAAGTGTCTGTTTTGGAAACATGTTTGGGAGATATAAAACACGAAACAGGCTTCATAGAAGTTTGTAATAGAAATCAATGTTTTGAAGAACTACGTGTTTTACTAGCAAAGTATCGGCATTAAACATTTACTTAAGCTTAAAGATACAACTTGCCTTAATGGAAACTTAGACATTTAAGAAATGTAGGCTTCTTCACGCAATTTAATTTTTACCTTTTGCTAACTGCGTTTCTAGTACTATAAGATATATATCTTGACCCCTATTTAGACTCTCTTAAAAATTTTTCTTAAAAGATTTGCTATAGTTTTGACTTACGAACATTTAAATAATTATTAGTTATAGGGTGGGCCAGATTCATGTAACTCCCTGCACAGTAAAAAGTATTTATGTAAAATTACCATAAACTACAAGACAAGTGTATTTAACTTGACTGGTTGTGTAAAAATTTCCTTGATATACTGTGTAAATTTACATTTTTATTCAGATCATTTGCGTGAAAAAGCTAAAGTTTTTACAGTATCTAATATGTTCTTTTAGGAACATTAATGTAAATCTACGTTTTAATATATTTAAGCTTGCTTTTTATTACATTATTGTACATGTGCTTTTATGTAAATCAATGTAAACCTACATCTTAATATAAATGTATGATCCCATTAAAAGCGGTGTAGCAATTTTTACTAGTTGGCCTTGACATTAAATAATATTGTTAATATCATAGCAACCAGTCAATAAAAGTAGTGTCGAATAGATGCTCTTTTCGACGCTCCTTTGCGTGTCGAAATGGAATCATTCAGAATCGTTCATATTAATATGCAACACCATGACTTATACGCAGCACAACATTTTAAACTGATGTACATTTCAGTTTTATGTGAAAAGTGGGATTTCGATATGACACATTGTATTAGACACTCTGTAAGTAATATATAAATAACACTGTACTACCATCCTAATCTTATAACAACATAGTTCTTTTTCGCAATACAAAATAAACGTAAAGGTAACGGTAAGGGTAGAAAAACAAATTGTGAATATATTAACTCTTTAATAAAAACTGCTGTAGAAAAACTGAAATCTCTAATACTTAAAAAAATTAAAAAATAGATTACAAAGGCTATAATATGCCATAACTTTAGAGCAAAGCAAAGGGCGCCTCCTCGTTTCGCCAAAAAGTACGGCTACCTTATTGACAATCCTACAGTGGAAAAGGTTTACAAGCATCACCTACCCACAATATATTGGAGTCACCTACAGTAAAATAAGTTCATGTTTGGTAAAGACTGGCAAAAATATATTGAAGTACTTTCAACATAAACGAAAAAGCACATGTCGATAAAAATGGCAAGTCACAGGCAAGTGGAACTACACATACAATACACAAAATCACAGAATGCCTTATAAAGGCCATCACGTCATCACGTCTGTTCTGTTCACGTTCCACCTGATCCGATGATCGGTACGATCGATTTCATATTTTACACCAAATAGGAAGTAAAAATTGCATAGTTATAATGGTAATTTTACTGAAACTTACAGTAACTTTTCACAGTGGGAACTTTGTTGTCCATTTAAAGACAAATTTGTCATTTCAGGTATTCATATAAGTAAAATGCCCCAGAAAATTACTGTATTATTTTGGAAGTGTCGTAAGTTCAGTGACACATTCGGTTTAACCAGAAGTGCACTCAACTCTTTAATTCAAAATAGCACATATATTTTTTTAAATGATACCACCTTTTTTTTTTTTTTTTGGCAGTGGCACACACACTAAAGGGAGACCCTATGGCGCTCGACGAGCGGTGTGTGTGCGGCGAAGATGTTGATTGACACGGCTCTTGAATATTTGTAAGTTGTAATTAGTGGGAAACAGATGTCCTGGGAGTGAGTTCCACAGTGATGCAGTGCGCCAGACAAAGGAGTTCTTGTAAAGCGATGTTCTAGGTGTTTCCAATTGTACGACGAACTGGTGCGCTCTTGCCGTCTGTCGTGACTGTCTGACAGGAGCTGCCAGGGGCGGGATGAGGCGAACCAAATCCTGGGAACATCTGCCGTGAAAGTATCTGTAAAACAGAGATATCTCGGCTACATGTCTGCGATGTTCCAGACTATCTAGATTCCGGGTCAACTCCGGGTCGCCGACGAGACGCACAGCTCTCTTCTGAATGGAATCCAGCAGCTTTAGGGTGTGCTTTGGTGCGGCACCCCAGATATGTGAGCAATATTCTAAGCACGGTCTTATTTGCGCTTTGTAGAGCAAGAGCAACTGCTGCGGTGTATAGAGTTTTTTGTTGCGAAATAGCGCACCAAGCTTCTGGGAGGCTGATTTTGCGATGTTAGCAACGTGGTCATGCCAGGACATATTGCTGTTGACCGAGATACCCAGCAGTCCGATTGACGAGGATGAAGGGATGGTCGACCCTGCCATAATGATGTCAGGGCCCGCTGTATTGGCCCTCTTGGTAAACGTGGCTGCTTGGGTCTTTGCTGCATTGAACTGTACCAAATTTCGGTCGCCCCAAGTTTGAACTTTCTCCAGGTCTTGATTAATTGCTGTAATTTGCTCCTGTCTGTGGTGATGAGTCTCAGTCGCTGGTAAGGGTTTTTCTGATCTAAAGTGGGAGACAAGGGTACTGTCATCTGCAAAACTGTAAACAGGATTATTTGTTTCGGTCAGCAGGTCATTAATATAGATGAGGAACAGAGTTGGTGAAAGTATTGCGCCCTGAGGCACGCCCGCGTTGATGGTGAATGTGTCCCAGATGTGTCCATCGACTGCAACGTGCAGAGATCGGCTCTTAAGGAAACTGGCAAGCCAGCTGCAGGGAGAGGCTGGCAGTCCAAAGGACGGTAGTTTGTTGAGCAGTCCGTCATGCCAAACTCTGTCGAATGCCTTTGAAATATCCAACGCAATCGCTCGAGACTCTCCGTAGTTCTCAATTGCCCTACTCCATATATGAGTGACATAGACCAATATATCTCCTGTCGATCTCTCTTTGCGAAAGCCGTATTGATTATCGCTGATTATTTTGTTGTTCTCGAGGTACTTAAGTAGTTGCTGATTGACTACACGTTCCATCACTTTGGAGATTATTGGAAGCAAGGCAATTGGACGATAGTTTGAGGGCGTGGTTTTCTTGCCTTTTTTTGGAACAGGTTGCACTCGAGCGACTTTCCAAGAAGATGGGTAAATCCCTTTTCCGTAAGACAGAGAAAAAAGCCTGGAAAAAACGGGTGTTACTTCGTTGGCGCAGTTCTTTAACACGATGGCAGGTATTCCGTCCGGTCCTGATGCCTTTTGCGTATCTAGATTTTTAAGAATTTTACGAATATCACGGTGATGAAATTTGACTTCTGCCATGGTAGTGTTGATATTCGATATGGTGGGGAGAGTCTTGCCTTGGGGGACGTCCAAGGTAGAGTGCGAAGAAAACATTTTGGCGAGCATGTTTGCTTTTTCCTTGGCTGTAGTCGCCGTGATGCCACGTTCGTCTGTCAAAGGTGGGAGAGACGTTTCTGTAAAGTTGTTACTTACTGCCTTTGCTACCGACCAGAAATTCCTGGAGCCACTGGGGCCTTGCAAAAGTTTATTCCTGATCCTTTGATTGTGTTTGTCCTTAGTTTCGTCGATAACACGCTTGCATTCGTTTCTCGCTTCGACAAAATAATTGCGATTTTCAGCGGTCAGATTTTGCTGCCAGTACTTGTAGGCTTGCTGTTTCCTACCCACAGCTCTTTCGCATCTTCTGTCGAACCAGGGTTTTCCTTTTGATGGTAACTTGATGGAATTTGGGATGTATGCTTCCATTCCTGAGGAGATTACTTGCGTGATCTTTTCGCAGCAGACTGACGGGTCGTCAGCGCCAAAGCAGACGTCGAGCCAAGGAAAATCTAGGTAGAACTCCCTTAGATCGTCCCAGTTTGCAGAATTGTAATGCCAGATTTTGCGAGGCAATGGTGGATCCTTCTGTATGAGTGGCAATTCACAAATCGTTGTAATAAGTTTGTGGTCGGAAGTACGTAATGGCGGACCAACTGTAACTGTGTACTGGTCAGGATTGGTGGTTAGAAAAAGATCCAGGACGGCGGCGAATTCACCCCTCTCTGAGATTCGAGTTGGTTCGTCTACAATTTGAGTAAGCCCGCAGCTGATGGCGAATGCTTCAGCCTCTCTACCTTCGTTGTCGGTCTTGTTGTGATGTTTGAGCCAGTTGGTGTTGTGGGCATTGAAGTCTCCCAGAACGATTATTTCTGAACTGGGGTGATCAACCTGTATTGAGTCAAAAGTGGCAGCTAGTGTTGAAAAAAAGCTTTGGTAGGCTCTATCGCTCGGAGGGCGATAGAGACAACATGCAAACTTGGTTAATCCCTTGGCGGTGAACTTGAGTCACATGACGTCAAGGTTGTTCGGTTCGAGTGTTTCCTCTCGGTGACATGAAAGGTCGCTTCGGACAAAAAGGCATATTCCGAACTTATGTCTAAATCGGGTATGTAAGTCGTAACCAGGATAGGGGTAGTTCACTGTTGTTGTTGTAGAACATACTTGTGTTTCTGTAAGGGCTAGTATGTGTGGTCTATTTGCTTGTAGATGTTGGTGTACCGAATTTATGTTTGTATTTAGGCCTCTTATGTTGCAGAAATCAATTCTAAATTGGTTCGGTATCTTTGCTGTCTGTGAAATGCGGAATGAAGGGCTCCCAGGGCCACCCAGCGCCCGGAGATCCGAATGGCCGGGGAGTTTACCTCCGGAATATTTTGATCCTGGAAGCACCATCATGTCCATATTATTATATTCCTACTGTGGAACCCGGAACCACCAGCGCGGAAACGGAACGTGATTCGGGGAAACCACTTAGCGCCTCCCAGTTCTGGTGGGGTGGTCTTTCACCGGACGATGCGAGTAGGCGTATGCATCTTCCACCTAGGACCGCTTCCACTGGATGCATCGGCCTCAGACTCTTTCCTTTGGTGGTCCCTAGTCTGACAGGGGTAAAAATAGGGTTGACAGGGGTAAAAATAGGGTATGTTGGGGTTTGGACTAAAACGCGCGTCGAGTGCAAAAATTGTGTTTCGGTATTGTGGATAAAGCTCAGTTTTAGTTTTAAATGATAAGTCACAAGTGGGCCTTTGCTTTGAAAATGACAAAATATCCCTCACAAAAATATGGCATTTAAAATATTTAGAAAGCAAATTAAATAACAATTTTGAAAAGTTACATTATTTTTATAGAATTATTAAAATTGCGTAATAAGATATTTAAATATGAATAACAATATGGAAAAAATTGCAAATGGTGATATTTAAAAAAAAAGTAGTTCCACATTCAGTAAAACCGGCATCGGCAGTGCCACCAGACGTCTCACATTTCCAAAATAATATGAATTTGTCGATTATATTGTCAAATTGTCAAATTTGCACAACTTAGGTAGATATCAAATTTATATATTTTTATGAGGCACCCCACCCCGATTATTTGTTTTTTTTTTTATTTTCATATAAATAGGGTTGCACTCAATACTTATTATTAGGACATTTTTTGACACCGTATATTATCATTTTTACTATTTTACATTAACTTCAACTCTATAATCCCTCACTATTTCAAGGATGCCCCATTTTAATTTCCTTATTTTTAATTAATTATAATTAATTAGAGCATACAGAGCAAATTAAAATTAATTGATTGAATTCTCTTAAACATGATAAACGAATCTGTCTGTCCGGTACCTTTTACTAAACTCGGGTTCTAGAATTATACATGGTAAATTTTAAGCAAACTTTATCACTACGCCAGAAAACACCGAGAATATTTAACTCCATTTTTTCATTTCAAAAGTTGTACTTTTGTGCACCTCGTAACCTTTGCCTATCTACTATTCTTGCAAAACAAGGTGTTCAAAACTGTGCAGCTGTAAAAAGTCTAACATATTTTCTCCGACCTTGTGTGCTCATTGCAGTGGTCTTTCATGTTCGAATTTGAATATTCAAGTTGAAGAAAACGAAGAGGACTAATATTAAATTACCATTTAGCACTTTTTCATTTTTTTATTGTTCCGGTTTTTTATTGGTTCGTTCATAATGTTAACTTTTGTTGACCTTTTCGAAGATGTAAAGATTTTTTGCTCATAAACTATGAATCCTAAATATCTTATCGATATACAAAAAACGTATTTTTTAGCTTTTTTAGTGTTTATTTCTTCACATTTTTCGACATCTGTCGTATTTTCGAAGATGTAATATATAAAAAAGTTTTGTAAGATGGCGCTATGGCGGGCCGAATTTGATGCCTTACGTGGATTTTATGGGATATTTAATATGTTAAAAAGGGCTTATAGGACAAACTTTTTACACCAGTCCTAGCTTTATGCTAATTTGTTCCGGGCCTCCTATATAAACGACTTAGTTGTATTGTACCATATGCAGCGCGAGAAGAAATCCAACTAATACAAAATAAAAAAGCAAAAAGGGAGAACAGTAGATCCATAATTAATTTCTCAGTAAAAATATATGCAGCAGAATCACCTGTTTTGTTAGATAAAATATACTGACAGAGCTGTAAAGTACGAGAATTTTTCTTGATCTATCTTTTAAGGTTCAATTCCTCTAGGTCTACCTTTAATTTCTATATCAAATATAGTAGAAGTATTGTGGTGGCTATATTTGCAATCCTTGTACTAATGTTTAATTTTTTTCTACAGTCTTTGAGTTTACTATACTTCTCCTTATTTACAACCGTCTCCGCAAGGAAAAAATCATATCGATCATTTTTTTTTAGA
>MU181922.1:1025215-1038691 GCA_016904865.1 Pissodes strobi | reverse complement strand
CAACCGTCTCCGCAAGGAAAAAATCATATCGATCATTTTTTTTTAGAGACTAATATTTGTGTTTTTTATTGTAAACCATAGTAAATTCAAAAGGTTTGATTACCTGGAGTTTTAGAACGATGACTAATTTAAACACCATAATCTTGAATGCAAAATTGGTCCTTGTAAGAGACATGACGGAGGAGATATGACGTAAAGGATTTTTATTTTAAATAGAATACTTCAATTTATACGAAAAGGATGAAACCTGTGCTTAAATTCAATTGCTTTTAAATTTTTAAATAAATGGATATCACTTTTCCGCATTAGTTTTAAATATCTTTTCTTTTGACGCCAGCATCCGCTTTCGCAGGTGCCAATATATTTTCTAATTTTCGGCTACTACTGAAATAACTGAAAACATTTTATTCTGAGTATGTTCTGCAAGGATTCTTAAAATGTGTATGTTTTCATGCTTAAATCTCTCAGAAACAATTTAATTTATTCGAATAAGGTGTATTATATAAAATGCATTATATTTTTCTTGATTGGTTAAATATCCCATAAAAAATAAATTGCTCTTTAGAAATTAGCTTATCTGGCATCATATCGCCTGCCTATATCACTCTGTTTATATAAATTTTAATAAAAAAAGGTAGGTACAAAAGCTTCTATGGTTTATCGGCAAGCTTCCGAGCCTCTCGTAAACTACTACTTCATCAAAAATGCGCAAATAATTTAAAAACCAACGCCGACGATGCGACGTGTTCATTGGTTTTTAATTGCTTTATTTTATATCGAATTTATTCATTCCTTTGTATCGGCTATTTATCCGATTTTTTAGGTTTTAACTAAATGAAAATGCATCAGGCGATAAAATCTATGTTTTAAATTCAACTCTAAGTTGAATTACTCATTTAAATCCCTTTAGGTTATTAAGAAACGTTTTTCTATAACTGCTAAATAGTTTGCTTATTACAGTTTCTTTGGCGATTAAGTAAAAGGGATCCGTTATTGACGCGCAGGGAATAATGATCATTATCCACTGGTTGCAACCAATAATAAAATATATCCATTGCTAAGCAATGTTCTTTAAGGATTAATCATGCACTAAGAACGATATTCGTTAAAAAGAAATGAAACCATGACCCAACCAGAAGCTATTAAATTCAACCGGTCACTTCTACGATCCAAAGGGGATATTTGTGTGTACTTTTTTGCAATTTCAATTTCTGCGTTGAAATAAATTATATCAAGTGATGACAAATTTCTAGAATGCCTCCAGATATTGAAGCTGCTCATATAACATCAGTAAACTATATACCCGAGAAATCTGGTAAAAGTACGAAATGGAATGATGGTATAACAGTTTATTTATAAAATTATTCATATATTATATCACAAGAACTATGAATTTAATCGATTAAACTACGTTCAATATTTTGAGCATGATTTTTCTGGAAAATGTTGAATGCAAAATAATTTAATAAAAACCCGAGACCGCGAAGCGGTCGAGGGTTTTTATTTATAAATTATTTTGCATGAAACTATTTGCCAAAAAGAAAAATCATGCGAGAAATATTGAATGTAGTTTAATTGATTGAATTCATAGTTTGAGTGGTATACGGCTAGATTATTTCCTGAATTAGTAACCTTGGTTACATATCCCAATGATGCGTTAACTAGGCCCGCTTATCAAATTCGACATGTAAATATTTCAAAATTTGACATTTTCTGTCACCTTATACCAAAATAATAAAATACAAATTTTAAAGAAAATCGGAGTTTTTAGCAATAAAAATCAATATTAGATCATTCAAACCATTTATAAAATATTGTTTTCTCAAAACCCGTTAATGAAAATTGCAAGAATCAGCTACAATCGACAAAACGAAATCCAATATGGAGGACGCAGTTTAATCGCTGTTAAACAGGTCTAGTGCAATAATCACTTATCTAAACAAAATTTATTCAGAAAATCGGGCTGTCTGATTGGTCCATTTTACGACGAAGGAAATAATCAAAATTAAATTGTTTTGCTACTGTTTGTATGGGAATATACTTTTATATGTTTTAAAGCAAACTCATGAACTTTACATAAGTTCCAATGGACCTATGCAAATTATTCGTGTTATTTTCAAAATTGGCAAAATTAAAATGCGTCTTAAAGCACATTTTTTTTATTTTTGTTACCTCTGATAATTTAAAGAAATTGCAAGGGTCTATGATAAGAATTAAGTAATGACCATTTTTGGTGCCAAATTGAGATGTTTTAAAGAGTTCCCTTACCGCACAAAGAATGACTAACTCAGCGTATTGTTCTCTATTTATTTCATCAAGTAACGTGTTGAGCCAGTACCTATTGCCAATCACGATTCAGGAAATTCGAAAAGATTCTTCCAGGCTATGCTTCTACTTAATTCACTTATTTATTCGTGAAGTTCTTGACAAGATCCGCTGATGTATACTCGAGCATTCATTCCTTGTGAAATTCCTGCAGAATTCCAGTGCGAGGAAGCTGAAAAATTGCATCCCTTATACCTATACTCAAAGCACGGTTTTATTGTTGTAGTACTTAATAATATTTACTGAAAACCTACGTAAGATATGAATATGGACATAAATTATAAATACTGCGGCAAAATATAGATATTACTTAATAGAATTGCTATTAGATGATAATTAAACACAGAATATTTGGTTGAAAGTAAGCCCTTTCAACTTCCATCACCAAAAGGTAAAAAACTTGGTTTTAGGGTTGGGATACAAATTTTTTACAGGTACTGGCGGCTATCAAATCTAAGAAATCACGCAAATTTTTATCAAAAGAAGTACGAAAATTTAGATGAGTTTGAATCATCCCTGCTAACATGGTTAGCGAAACGCGCGTCGAGTGGAAAAATTCTGTTTTCGGATTATTGTGGATAAAACTCTGTTGTAGTGCATTTTGCTGACGGTTTCAAACCCCAACCTAGATATTCTGTTCCATTCGATATTACATTTGTGTATTTGCTAATGCATTATTACGCACCAATAATCATAAAATACGCAGATGCAATGCGGTCTTTTCATAATAGTATCAAACCATATTATGTAATTAGTCTGTATTAGTACATATACAGTGAGCTACTAAAATGCACAAAATACTAAGTAAATATCACGCTGTCCTAAGTATGAACTTGAACTTGAAAAATATTATGCAAACATTCAAGACAAGATATAAATAAACAGCGCGAGCGGTCAACGCAGGTGATTATAAACCTTAAAGGTGCAAGAATCAGCAAATTGTATTATATCAATAATACTCGAACGAACCATCATGTCAGTTCGGTAAGCATTGTTCTCACCCAAACCAGGTCCTTGCAAGTATACATGTGCATAAGGTCCTAACCTGCATTTTTTTCCTGTCTAAACCGAAGTTTCGCAGTACACATGTGCGGGAACTCAGTCTCCCCACCTAAAGTAGTAAAGTCGAATCCACGATAAATTTGTAAAAGCTCTAAGAAAAATAATTTTAAAATAGAATCTGTCCAATAGTTAGAATGCAGTGTAAACTCTGAGTGGAATTAAATCAAAGCTAACCATAAATAAAACAAAACACAACTGTTAAAAACCTATATTATAAAGCAGTGACCTATAAACAATTCAAAAGTCTAACTCAATCGAAAAGACATGCGCACTTTACTAATCAGTACAGTGTACATTTATCAAGAATTTGACCAATAGACATTGTTATTATATTTAACGAAAGTGCCTTCTTTATTATCTTCTCTCACCTGACATAGATCGGTCTCGAATCTGAGCTATACAATCTGCACGCCATCCAAGGCCTGGCGTCACGTCATATAGGATGTGACAATATAAATACATAAATGTGCATACATATATGGATCAAGAATTATATATAGATCTAAAACTATATATATCTAGATAATTCAAAACTTAATCCGTATTTCCATGTCCTCTTCTACATACTTCATCTTTTATTCTCTTAAGGCTAATTTTCAGAAGAACGGGTGTCTTTCCGCATTGTGTGATGCTTAACAATGATTCGGGGCGCGAAATTTAAAAAAATAAACAACTAAAGTTCTGTTAAGTCATATTCAACTTATGTAATATAGATCCATAATTAATTTCTTATTAAAAATATATTTAGCAAACTTACCTCTTTTCCTATAGATATGTTGAAATGAGAACAATGATAATTTTTCTGCCAAAACTTGGACTAGCCACTAAGATTCACTTTTTCCTCTAGGCCGACATTCAGATCCATATCGATATAGTAGAAAAACTGTATTAAGCATTTTTATCGATTTTTAATACCATTTCTACTAGTTGATCATTATTTAAATTGATTTCCAACCATTTCCAGAATGTTAACCTATGAAAAATTCAAGCAGAAATACCGAACTGTATACACAATAATTATTGTTTTTTGTTTATTGGTTTCCTTAGGTCATTATCTATGTTCTTGAGTTTATCTGTCGCATGCATAGATCGGTAAGCATTTTTTTATTTTGAAAAGATAAACCTCAGCCAGAAGCAATCTATTTAAAGGCGATTTTGTCCATTTTAATAGATATTACCTTATTTGATAAGAGTTGCCGAGTAAATTTCCTTTTGTAATATGCGATATCCGACCTTTTACTATCAGAAAAAAACCAGATACCTATTCTTGATTCCATATTAGAAGAGGACGATGCGATGATAAATATGTAGATCTAAATTTTCACTCTCATCACAAAGTTTAGATTTAGTCTTTATTTTACGGTACATTGTTGCAGAGACAAAGTGCATGCATCTAAGACACGTGGAATAATTGACAATTTAATTAAATAGGGAATTTCAGCGAGGAGCATCTTCAGCGAGGAAATTCTTCAGCGTCGGAATGAGGCGCATCTGGCTAAGTTTTGCTCTACTTTCATTTTAAATTTCAAATAAAAACGTCGACTACTTTATCAGATTTACCTGTGAGCTAAATATTTTATCATAGCAGTAACTATATTTGCTATCCCGCTGGAGACACAGTTTTCTCTTTTCAATGTCCTGGTACGTTGGTGATTACCTTTTATTTTAACGCCGTATAAAATTGAAAAATATCGTGCAGCAGACTCGCAGTTTTCCACGAAATAAACGCTAAATGCTGCCATTTAGCAATTTATCACGCAATTTAACTTGCTATTCATACTGAATCTCCGAGGAACCTGGCAATTTTCATTTTCTATAAATCCCTATTAGACGAAATTCTTTAATTATAGTATTTCACGAAGGTCCGACGTCTTTTTACCCGAGATAAGCAGCTTTTAAAGAAAATGGAGGTTTTTACTAGATTATTTCAGAGATCCAACCGTTTTTTTTTCTCAATTAAATATTTTGAGGACTGCATTAAAGAATGTTGCATATTTTGGTAGTTTTTTAGTTGATATAGTACTAAACATAGGTAGGAGAGAACAGAACGTACATAATTTCAAAGGATATCATTAAGAAATCTAAAATCTAATTGATTAGCAAGATATTCGAACCTATATTATATGAATTATTCATTTAATACATTTAAACCACACGATCTTTGCAAAGTGGGACAGGTGTGTTCAATTTTTTATAGTTTGAGCACATGGGCGTCATATAATGAGATGACAAAAAATTTGACAATGTACTCAAAGGGAGAGGCCAAGCAAAGTTGTTTCTTAAGAAGTTGAAGTAACATTGGAGTTTCTCAAGGTTCCCATTACTTCCACTTTTGATTTAATAATAATTATTATTTACGAATCATATTTTATTCGGGTTTGAACACCGATTGTTTGTTTGACGTCGATGATGACACTTCACGTTGTTTCTAAGAATGTATACTATTAGGTCTTTATAGCTTGTAATTGGACCAACACTTTCTTTTGTAACATTCTCAATGTATTGAGAATGTTTTTGAAGTTAAAGCTTCTTTTATCCGGTTTAGCGCACTCTTTCCTGGGTAGGGAACGAAACTGAGCCGTCAGACGTCAGGCTCAGCTATGTAACGCTGATTCGGATAAAGTTGAGTCGCGAAGAGTTCCACCATGCCAAGTTAGCGTAGCGAAGGATATAGCCAATGTGTCGCTGCTATACTCGCTGGGCACAACAAAATATAGAGCGACGATTGACGGAGTTTTTCCTAGGTAGTGGTCGAAACTGAGCAGTCAGTTATCAGGCGTTCGAGCCTATGTCATTTTTAGACATTTTCTCGAAAACGACTTGGAGTTGGCTTTTCGAGAATTTGGCACCTTTTTAGGCTACACTTGGAACCGATGGTAAATAGTTTTTCCGAGTTATTTCGTCAAATGTATGATTTAAAAATAAAAATTGCTTTGATACACCGTAACTTGTCGGAAAAATTATTTAATTTTTATGAAATCTTAGACTCATTATTTTTGGCGGTCTTCGGAATCCTACTGAACTTCGAAAATACCCTATATTTTTTTTGAAAAAGAGGTCACTTGGTACTGGCTTCGAAAAAGGCACAAGGATCGTGAAAAGTCAGTCAAGAGGGAATTTTTAGGAACAAAGTTCTCTATATATTTGTATGGATAATGGACTTTTGAGGAAAAATGAAGGTCTCTATTTTTTTCGCGGGAAATAATTTTTCCAGAAAAATCCGATCCATTGACGAGATTTTACACCAAAAACTGTATAAAAACGGGAGTTTTAGAAACGATGATGTATTTTATACAGAGTGAGCTCGTTGAATTTAAACTTGAGACGATCCGTCACCACATAATATTTTTTTACTGGAAACCGAACGAGGTGGACCAACCAAGGGGTGTTAAAGTACAATATACCAAAAAATTGCAACGATCCATTTGAAAACTCAGAGGTGGAGATTTTCGAAGTAAAAACTATGCCGGTTTGTATAACACATTCATTTTCGCCTACGTATGTCAATCGGCGGCGTAACCCAGCGGTAGAGTGTGAAGTGGAGTGATTGATTTCACGAGGCGAGATTGATTTTTTGGCGTTCTGCAAATACATTTAAATTTTCGCGCTACGCTGTCAGTTGGAGCCACATGTTTTCGGCATTTAATTGCCGAAGCATACCATATCCTGATTTAGTCTTGTCCATACGGTGTAAACGGACCGTTGCTTGTTTGACAGCGAACCAAACAATCAAAATAACCAGTGAAAAGTATATGATTTTTAAAAGTCTTACAGTTTTAGTTATAATTAAAGTATTTACACATGTTTAGCAGTGTGCTTTCTAATAGGATATAATTTTATTTATTGAGAAGGCTTCCTTGAAAGCGGCGGGTTAGTTAATTTATAACCTTCATAAGTCAATGTAGCGAGATTAATCACTGTAAGGAAGTGATCAATCTCACCAAAGTTCTTAGGCATGCATTAATGTATACACACATAGAAAAGAGTTCTCAAACTGAGGGAATTGACGTTATTCCAAGAGCATATTGACTTTCATATGTGGCAAAAGAATATTACTTTGTGTCGAGAGAAGTATTTCTTCACCTCAGGGGATTCAAATAAAATAAAAATATATCTGAACTTGACATGTTCTTATGGCGAGGAAAAGTATTTCAAAATAAATATTTATTTCTTCATGAGGAGAGGAATGATCTGAACTCCTCGCTGTTTTTAGATCAAGAGATCTTTTCTATGTGTGTATAGATAAATTAGTTACGTTGCTCTCTTGCTGCAGGTTGAGAACACATGATGGGAAGAACATGCAAAATATAGCCTGGTAGTAGGAGTGCGATTCAGACAAAATCTACGGTAGAATTAATTACAGATTCCATAGGCCTAGCGTCAAAAAAACTGGTGTGCAAACAGTATTGATGAAGAATGAAGAACTGGCAATGTTGAACAGCAAGTAACTACCAAAGATTTGTAAAAATGGTAATATCCACGGCCAAGAAACACATACCAAGAGGAGTAAGGAAAGAATATATACCATGCTGGACCGAGGCCAATGAGATCCTCTACGCTGACTACTTGGAAAACGGCAGATCGGATGTTGCGGATTCCCTACTGTACAACCTTGACGACGCACGGAAGGAAAAATGGAACAAAACAACTAAAAACCTGAATTTCCGACACTCAAGTAGAAGGGCGTGGAGTTTACTTAAGAAGCTAGGAGCCGACTCGCATACCATGTCGAAGCTTGCCAACGTCACGGCCGATCAAGTAGCGAACCATATAGTGAACCTGTCCAGAGCCAGAAAAGACAAACCCCACTCGACCGAAACTAAAAAGTAGTTCAAGGCCCTCAAAAACTCAACTATAAGGTGTGAGCAGCTGTGTGGAGAATTTACCATGGACGAAGTCACAAAAGCCCTCCAATTCTTAAAGAAAGGCAAGTCACCCGGGTTTGACAAAATACACCCGGAATTCCTTGCTTACTGTGGAACAAACACGAGGCGCTGGCTAGCGAAATTCTTCACTAATATCCTCGAAGTGGAACAACTACCAAGCGAACTTAAAAGATCTAAAATCATTGCTATTCTCAAGCCAGGAAGCCTGCCGACCTCCCCGGTAGCTACCGACCCATTGCCCTTCTAAGCGTTATATATAAATTACTGGAGAGACTAATCTACAACCGAATAAGTCCACGAATCCTGGACATCTTACCTGTGGAACAAGCTGGTTTTTGACCTGGTCGCAACTGCGAAGACCAGGTTCTTGCACTTCTGGCCTATATTGAAAGAGGCTTTGAGGAACGCAGTAAAACAGGAGTAGCCTTCATAGACCTGACAGCTGCCTAGACACCGTCTGGAGGGAAGGCTTATGTATAAATTCCTGAAAACCATAAAATGTAAGAAGCTGACAGCACTGGTGAACAACATGCTCTCCAATAGATCTCTTCAGACTGTAATGGGGAACGACACGACCCAAGCTGCTTAATAACGGCCTACCTCAAGGCTCAGTTCTGGCTCCACTTCTTACTACAATCTATACGTGGCTGACCTTCCACAAACACCAAGCCGTAAGTTTATGTATGCCGATGATTTGGCCCTGGCAACCCAGCATTCGAACATGGGAAACATAGAAGCTACCTTGTCAGCGGACCTAGACATCCTGTCGGACTACTTTAGGAAGTGGAGGCTGACACCCAGCATTGCGAAAACCGAGACCTGTTGTTTTCATCTCAACAATAGACTGGCATCTACCAGCCTGAAAGTCACTCTAAATGACACTGTTTTACGCCACAATCACAACCCAAAATACCTGGGCGTTACGTTGGATCGTACCCTCTCGTTCAAAAAGCACCTGACCAATTTGGCAGCGAAACTAAGGACCCGTAATAATATTCTATATAAGCTGGCTGGATCGACCTGGGGAGCTGATGCTCCAACCTTGCGTACTTCTGCACTTGGTCTTGTCTATTCAACGGCCGAATACTGCGCATCAGATTGGATAAACAGCCCCTACGTACGTAAAATCGACACAGTTCTGAATCAAACGATGAGAATAATTACGGGATCCATTAAATCTACACCAATCGAGTGATTGCCAGGGCTATCCCATATAGAGCCACCGAGAGTCCGCAGAAAGCAGATCCTGGTCCGAGAGTACAAAAAAAAATAACCGCGAATCCGGACTTGCCAATCCACCAGGATCTCATACATTTTAATCGATTAAAATCTAGAAGTCCCTCTGTCAGAACGGCACAGCAGCTAATAACTAACAACTTTGACGGGTACGAAGAGTGGCAGTCGGACTGGCAGGGCAAAGTTTCACCGATCTGGCACCCCCTACTCAATTCTAAAGAACCACCACATGTTTTTAACCTGCCCCGCAAGCTTTGGGTTCGACTGAATAGAATACGCACTGGTCACGGCAGAAGTGGGTTGGCACTCCACAGGTGGGGAATGCGCTCCAGCCCTGAGTGTAAATGCGGTGCCGCCTCCCAAACAATGGGTCACATCACCTACGAATGGCCGTTAACAGCCTTTCCTGGGACAAGCGGCGACTTATTGCACGCGACACCGGAGGCCATTTCCTGGCTCGAACAGTTACGCCTGGAGCTGTGATAATAAAGACATTGATTGTAATTATGTTTGTGATATATGTGTTAATATTGATGTTATATATATATATATATCTATACCTATATTTACTTTCTCTTTTATGTATGTTCGAATAGACCATAAGCTAAATAAAAATGATAACAGCATAATGAAATGCTCAAACTGGGGCCTCCATTTAATACCACACATTTAGTGTGGATAAAAATGGCAGTTCATACATCTTTAGAAAGACAACTTGCCAGGTTTTGACTAGGTCAGCAACTTCTCGAAATGAGGCTGGTAGGAGATCCAATATTAGTGCTAAACGGAGTCAAGTAATCCTGGCTGTTTTGGAATACTGATTCAATATCTTGCCAGAGATAGTGGAAAGAGTTCCACTTGAGAATTTTTTAACTATGATGAGTCCATTGTGTCAGACGATCCTGGAAAGAAATTGTGTGTTTTTCGTAGTGGAACAAAGTATCCAGAGAAAATCTGTAATCATTCGAGTTCTGCAACAACTGTTGTGATATTCGGTTCATCGTCTGGTACTGCCTGATATGTAATATAAAATACTGAAAATTTATGGGATACGTGGCGAACAAATGGAAAAGGTTACATCGCTATTAAAACTACAATTTTAAGAGGACGAAAAACGTGTTTGTTAATTTTGCTTATTATTGCATACGGCGAAAGCAATTGATATATTAACCACCAGTAAGATAGGCATATCAATAATTGAATTTTTCAACTTTTAATATATTTCGGAAACTGCATACACGTCCAAGCTAATATCTAATATAATTTCCGCTATGTTAGCAATTACCATCGGAACTACCATTTCACTATCTTCCGTTTCGCTCTCTGAATCTGTCCGCGGCATCTTGTTAGAAATATATTTTTGTATTTAAATTATTGTTGATACGTTTCTTCATACGTCCTCCATTGAAATTATTATAGACCAATCCGGAATTATTTTGATATCTATCGGTTGGTTTACTATGCGAATTCGGAAAAGCTTCACGAAATTTTCGCAAAAGCTTTGAATTGCGTCTATGATACAAAATCCATTAGTAAAAATATCCACTTTTATTACCATTGGGTTTGACACCATATCAAATTTGGGAACAGAAATAGGGTGTGGTAAAAACTTGGCCTGGTTAACTAAATTTTAAAAATAGTTGGCTTTGGAACGTACTTTAGTTCCAGGAGAAGATCCCCGCTGTTTTTATTCCCTCGGAATCTATAACACAATTGCTGTAAGTTAAGAACTAATGCTCCTTTACAGTAAGCAAGTTAAAGAAAGACCAGTTTTACACTTATCAAGCGCCTCTGCGTCTCTAAGAATTTTAAAAATAACACTGTAAGTTTAGAATTGGGATAAAATGTACTACCCCCAATTCTTTTGGAATATAAGGTCAGGCAATTATTTTTGTCCGACTGAATTGATTTATTTTCACTTATATTTGCATGAATAGTTTTTAAACTCTCAATATGTGACTGCTCTTTAATCTGTTTGGACTCAGAAGCCTAATCTATGCCAAATGATTGCATCTGAGACATACCCGATACTATCTCTTTAAATATCACATTAAGATCTACAGATTCTAACTCAGAATCGCTTGCGGTTTTTCCTATTTTTAGTAGGAGCCATTTTACAAACAATTAAACCGTGTAAATCAAATATTAAACATATAACCACCAAATTATCTAACTAAACAAACTCAAAATAACACAAAAATTGCTTCGTCGTCAATAAAGTAGTTGATGAACCATACAGGACTATTCTCTGCTAGTTTACTTTTGAGACTTGGTCCAACCCCAATATTCTGGGGATTTTCATGAAATAACAGGAGGTATCGTTAAACACAAAGTCTTTTTTATCCGTTTAATTGTCTGAAAATCGTCTTTTTTCATCTTTCAAAGTGATTGAATCTTCGTTAGAAATATTTTCCAGCTCCATAATCTCTTCGTTCGTTCAAACTGCACCAAAAATTAACAAAAACAAAATAAAAAGTTATCGCTATCCATTGACATGCAATGCCCACTGGTCGGTAGGTCATGAAGAGCAAATGAGCCAAAATAGTAAAACTTTATACATGTACCAATAAACGCTGTAATAATAATAACGAGGAATAAATAAAATAAAAATTTGGTTCCAGGAAGCAACACTGAAATGTCCATCGGAGGGCACGCAGGGATTAACTTATTAAAATCAGTACAAATAGTATCTCAATGACTCGAAATCGATCTACAAATTTGCACCAAATAAATATTAAATACCTAATACCTCTACATAGTATTACCAAAATGTTCAATTAGCGATGTCAAATAAACAACTGTACTAACGATGACCGTATCCAGTCAAATTATAGCACTCAGAAAAGAGTTTTTATCAAATGCCAATGTTGTTCTTTTCAAATTGCATACAAGTTTAAAATAATAAATTGGAATTATCTTACCAAAGTTCTACAACTTGCAAGAATTATATGTCTAACCAGTACAGCACTATATAAAGATAAGTTGAAACAAGCATAGCAATCAGTTTCTAATGTTCACTGCGGCAATGCCAAGGCTAAAACAGAAAATATCATATATATCAAAGTCCCAGTAAATAACACTGAACAGCAATTTTATACAATAATTGTTGTTTTAGGAAACTATAAAAATAATTTGCATTTTTACATGAGATGTGGGGCAATAATGCAACGAGATTAAAAGCACCATTTAAATAAAGCGTGACCTCTATATTACCGGTAGACTTTCTATTCCTTAAAATATCATCAGAAAATGATATTCACAATTTAATAATATATGACACCTCTTTTTCCTAGGGTATCCTTTATATAGCATTAATCATCTTTTTCATTTAATAATACCTATTAATGATATGCCCACAGTTCCATATTTTGCAGCAAAATGTATGAGCATGCTCTCGCTATTTTAAAAAGAAATCTCATAAATTCTATTCTTCTAAGCCGAATGAATTTTAAAATTCTAAAATTTGCATTTAAATCCTAGTCGCGTATATGCTTTAACGCAATATGTCTGAGCGATGCATTGCATGTTAAAAATTAATATTTTATTCTTCAATATGTTACCTTAGTCGTATATCAGTTAATATGTTTCAAAATGCTATTTATATATCCCAGTGGAAATATAGACAAACAAAACTTTTAAGCTGACGCCGACGTTATAGCGTAAGTCAATCAGTTTACGTAAAAAAATTGAGTGTAAATAAGTTGGAACGTCTCCAGCTTGTTAAAGCGAAAATCAAGTTATTTAAAGTTTGTGCCCTTCTTCACTTAATTTGTATTATGAAAAGACCCTTTGTTGTTCGAGAACTTCCATGCAAGTAACTATCAAAATGTCAGAAAGTTTCTACATAAGGGGATATTGTAAGTTTCGTAGAATATTAATTAATTTAGCTCGCAAAAAATGTTTTAAATGAAGTACTTTGAATCTGAATACGAAAATGAATGTTGGTAAAAAGGCCTCTTGAAAGTTA
>MU181922.1:1006476-1025205 GCA_016904865.1 Pissodes strobi | reverse complement strand
TTTTTTTGTATACAATATTATTAAGTCATTGACAATCTATTCCTGTTTTTTTTTTGTGAATGTACAGTAAATATATGTCAAGCATTTTTTTTTCGCTTAAGTCTTTTTCCCAACAAAGTGTTTATGTTGACTTATAAAAAAATTTCCAAATATCTCTAGGTTAATAAATATCTTGTTTGATAGAACCCCCTTATAGAAGAATATAGAAGAACACAGATATTTTTTTTCTTTGCTATTCTTCGAAAAAATTGCTATTATTTTAGATGCTTTGGTATTTTAAGTGCACTAAGAGTAAATATAATTTTTTCCCAAAAGTAATACTTTGGGGCCATTTATACTATCTCTGAAATTGTTTACTTTATTTAATGTTTATTTTGTTCTATTCACAATAAATGGATTCATGATCGCGATAACAGCAAAATAATTTATTTAAACAAAAAGAGTATGAAAGAAGAATTTTTATACACATTTTAGTTCTTTTATTATTAAGTTTGACTTAAAACAAGATAAGGATTCTTTAAAGTATTTTAATATATTTATTCAGTTTTCATATTTTCTTACCTTCGTGTAATCAAAATGGAAAAATTACAAAGGAATGCGATCTGTTTTTAATCTTGCTAGATAGAAATTCATTCATTCATTCATTTTAAAAACCATGATAGTTTACTGGAAGTGATGCGGTTAAGGCTCAATTTAGTGTTTTGTTTTCCGAAGTAACGTCAAAAGTTTTATCGGATTGTTTAAGACTATTTTGCTTTCATTTGAATAAAAAGTATCAAAAGTGATCTCGACATATTAAATATTTAAAAAAAAAATCTCTGTGGTTCGATTTACGATATTCTTAGTAAGAATCTTTTCAAAATGAGTATTTGTTGCAACAAGCCTTCCCTAAAAAAAGCAATGCCAAACCACAGCAATTAAAACCTAGATTAAAACCATTTGGTGATTTGAGTATGAAACAGAAAAAAGGCGAACTTTTAGCCTCATGAACTCATGAGAGTACCTTTGAAGAGTTGTCATTTGCTTCAAATTTAAAATCAAAAGTGGAAGGTCAAACAGAGCTCTATAAAATTATTGATCATCTTTAAACCATTAAAAAGATCAAATTATATTGATCCGGAATAATCACTTGCTGTAATGACTTCTCTAAAATTGTGAAAGTACCAGTACAAAACGTTAAGGGGGTTTACAATGGAACATATGGAAAATAGTGCATTACCGTCATACTATAAACGCAAAAAAGAAAAAGAAAATTGTTATCCGCCACAGGAAGAAGTTGTTATTACAGAAAAATTAACAAAGATAAAGCTACAATCAGTTCTGGATTTGACAAAGAATTGCTAAAACTTCCAACTTCAATACAGAATCCCATTCAGGATTAATTTTTGCTACTAAATGGGTATTTGATGGTGCATCGAGTCAGTGCTGATATAAACAAACATGTGTAAACTATGATACTTTAGACTAGGACGAATCCTTAGTATTTATGACAAGTTGTGTACCTCTTTATTTAAAAATAGATAACATAACTAAGTGGGAAATCCAGCACCCTCATTAACGCGATTACTCATCAACTAAAAGAGATTTAAATCCAACATATCGCGAGGGTGTTTTTTTATTAAGCATGATCTTTATGCTATGATAGACGCTAAAATTCGGAAACATCTTCTTCATCCACTTGTGCCATTTGTCTTACCAAACTGTCAGAAACAAACGATCTTTTAGAGGTATATACAAAAACCTTTTAGGGAAGATATTTATAAATACGAACTTACCCTTCATAATATGTGGATACGATGTATGAAATTTTTATTGTATTGCATTCGACATACACTTCAAGACATGATCGGGAAAGGGAAAAACAAAACTTGAAATGATGAAAGAAAAAAAACAGACATTCAAAAGGCCTTTAGAAATGAGCTGGGAATAATGCTGGACACTGTTAAACATGGACCTGAAACAACAACGATGGTAACACGGCCAGAACATTTTTTTAAAACCGTGAATTAACTGCACAAATAACTGGTATAGACAGCAATATAATTTATCGTTTTGCAGTTATCCTGTAAGTTATTTCATCTGAATTTTTTTTTTTTTGAAAAATTTCGCACGTATTTAGAAGATACTGCAGAATTGTATACAGTTAGTATTATATGCCCTCAAGTGTTCATATTCTGTTCATAACAAACTTTTGCACATTAAGGGATATAAGTAGTACATGGTCAATAAAAAGTATTGATCCGCTTGAAAACTCCGAGATTAAATTGATGTAAGCAGAAGATCGCCGAAAGTTTTCAATATTTCGACAATTGCACGAGTCTGAATAGATAGCTTTGATTTTGATACATTATGTGAGATTTGAAGGGAGGCGTTTTGAATATATTGACATGCCATTTATGAAATCTCATTGAAAACGGTTTGAAGCTGAAAAATGGGTCAGGATCGGGTGGACATTTTTTAGTGACTAGAAGCACTTTCTGGTTAATTTTATGGTAGATTTGGAGATAAAATTTTACTTTTTGCATATCGATGCGTATAGTTGTAAGTAAGTAGATTTATTTGCCTAAAATTCTATTTAAATCGATTGAAGCCATAAATAGCTGTTTCGACCGATTTTCTCAGATATTTCGAGATAAAATTTTACTTTAAACATCGAAGTTATGGTAAGTAATTTTGGAATATGTGTTTAAATTATTGTAATTATTCAGCTTCTATATTCGGTCAGCGAAACTTGATTCGTTTCATATTTCAATTATAAAGTTACACATATACAAGCTTAAGGCTCCACCAATAGTAGTAACAAGTAATCTTAAAACAGTACCTGGTGTATCATATTTAGAACGTATATGCTTAGGCTTATTATGGGTCACGTTTGTGAATCCAAAATGTATGTCTCCTGAAACACAAATTATATCATTATAACAATATCGAAACATTGTCTGGACATTGACAGCAAATGGTAATTTTTTTTTATTATTCCAGGTAAGAATCATGTCACCAGAATTATACCACTATAGTTTCAAAGACCACAAGTCACTAAGGTAAGATTAGATAAGTTAAATACAGCACGCAGGGAAGAAGTAAATAAATAAAATAAAAACAATGTGTATTAGTGGATATGAAAGTTTATATGGAATGAAATACACTTTAATAATGAAAAGTGATTGCCCTTATAGATCTTCTACTTTTAAGATACGTCCGAGGCTAAACTAGACTTTGATCCTGTCCAACGCAGATACTTTAGAGCAAGCAAAAGACCGGACATGGTTAGTGTACTTGAAAGCGGAATGGCCTTATCAATTTAGCTGCACTATGAGTGGATGTAAAGTGGCCCTTAATAGAGTCCGAGAGATAGAAAGCCGATTTAGCCTTCCGGGCGTTTAATGGGAATGTACTCGAAATTTACAGAGAAGCGATTTTACCGGCCACTTTCAAATTTTGTTTTATTGATGGCTCTATTTTAGCGTATCTGAATTACACAGCAGGTAATTTTCTCATAACGTATATTTTTATGCTCTTTTCAATATCAATAGTAAAATCTCTTTTCTTCTGGACAATTTTATTAATAAATAAATATATTTTTTTTAAAACAAGCTTTTATTTAAATGCATTAAAAAGAAGAAAATAAACTTTGAAGTAATTCAAACCCATTATTTTGTTACATTAAACATTTTTATATGATATAAAAGCTGGTAGCAAGATTTTCCTGTTTAAATTTATTTTATAAAAAACATATATTTTTACTTAGAATTACGTGTCAAGATAAGCCTATTCTCGCGACAAGCGTTTATAGCATATAAAAATGTTTAATGTAACAAAACAATGGGTTTGATTTACTTCAAAGTTTATTTTCTTGGTTTTAGTGCATTTAAATAAAAGCTTGTTTAAAAAAAATACCATTATTTATTTTTTAGTATTATTATTCATCTTGTTCCCACGAGTACAGGACAAAAAAAACGTACATCCATCCAGTTGTCTGTTGTAGTGTAGAGGGATAAGGGCTTTAATACAACAGGGTGCGCCCTAATGCCCTGAGGTGTCACGTTAGCGATATAATCTACATATTACTTATATTTGTATATTTGGCTCTTGGTTTAACAGTGGATTCAAGGATTTTAAAGTGCTAGTTAATTCTTAAAAGTGAAAGCACCGTATTGTTTACCATGGCCAGTCTTTGTTGAGTTTCTACGTGCTTTCCAAGGCTAATGTATAAGGACTAAATAGGCAATATATTGGGTTCATATCGCTGATTTTATGTCGCCATGTTTACCTGTGTTTTTGTAATGAGTCGGTACCGATACGCAAAGAACTGTACTGTTCGGAGTGGAAATTTAGTAGCCACATATCATGCGTACATAAATCTATCGATGTTGCCGGCTTGCTGAATGAAGTACCCGGGTTGTCGTGGAAGTGCAATTTCTGTGTGAAAAAGTATATCTCAGTTAATCAGGAGTCTCTTAACAATATTATTAGCACTCAAGTTCTAGATGCACTGTCAACCCTAACCTCGGTTTTTGAGGTCATCAAATCTGAACTTACTAAAGTTATTACCGCTCAAGAACTGATAAGCCCCCTGTTAGCTATTCTAAGGTACTCAGAAACAATACACTTTCTACAGTTCTTGTTAAGCCTAAAGTTCAATCGCAGCCAGGCATTGTGACGAGGCAGGCAGTGACTGAGAATATTGATTTCGTTCGATCTAATCTGGAGTTATCTAGATCAATTCCGTTAAATAATGGACGAGTTTTATTGGCTGCAGAAATTCCGAGGACAACCGAAGATTTAAGGTACTAGCAGAACAACCATCAGCGGACTCTTATGAAATCAGGGAACTCAAAGGAACTAATCCACAAGTGAGGATTATCGGCCTCACTGATATTAATGATAAATGCCTTTTTTTATCAATTCTAAAACAATTGAATAAAGACATGTTTCTTAATGGTTGTTACTGCGAAGTTATCAAAATAAGCAGGACAAAGAAAAATGCTGGTCGGTTCCAGGCTTTGTTACAGGTTGATCGTGATACTTATGGCCGCCTCACGAGGGTGGGCAATGTTTTTGTCGGATATGACCCCTGTATCGTTTATGATGTGGTTCAGGTGAGTCTATGCTTTAAGGGTAACGAATTTAATTATTCGGCAACTAATTTTTCTAACAATGAGTGCTGCCCACGATGCTGAGAGAATCATACTGTTAACAGTTGTTTGTCTATCACAAATTTTAAAATGCTCAAATTGTGTTAAGTTCAACAATGGTAAGCCGGATGACCCTGTGAACACAAACCATGCAGCTTGGGATATATCTAATTGTACTGTTTATGGATTGCATGTGCTAAACGTAAAGGAAATATTTTTGGCCAGCGCCTGACTTCTACCAGGTGATACTTCCTAACCAGAATAATAATAACAAATATATTTCAGTATATGAAAAATGTGCGTGGTCTTCTTACAAAGACATCTGAAATGTTTAACAGTACATTCATGTGTGATTTTGACGTTCTTGCTTTTAGTGAAACTTGGTTGAATGATTCTCTTTTTAGTAGTGTGGTGATTTGTGATGAATATAATGTTTACCTTGCCAATGGCAATTTTATTGCGACTGACACTAGCAGGGGTGGTGTGGTTTTATTAGCTGTTCACCGTCGTAATAAGTCGTTTATAATCAATATTAAGAGAGGTGAGTTATTTCGTCAGATTGATATTTTGACAATTAATACAAGTTTTATTTTATGGTACTATTTTGTTTCTGGCAATTAATATACCGTAACTTCTGATTTACTCGAGAATATTTTTGATTTTATTGTATCACTGGAGTTTTTGTATGGTCGTGGTGTATGTATGGGGGATTTTACCATATCTACTTATTCTGTGTTCCTGATACTGGTGGCAGGGTAACTTTGTTAGAAATAAAAATAACATAATTATTCTAGATTTAGTACTACATAACAATAGAGAGTGTGCAGTTGAGTGCCCCATAGATATAGTCCAAGAGGATCATGCTGCCATTTTTCTAACGCTTCAATTTACTAGTTTTATAAGTAAAAAACATGACTTTCCTGTTAGTTTTAATAATAATAATTTAAACTTTAGAAATGCTAATTTCCCCTTTAAGTATGATATATTTCAAAGCTTGGATTGGTCATTTCTCATTTATTTCTAATGAACTAGATGTTAGAGTGCTTGTGCTTTATTTTATGACAAACTGCATGAAGTTATTATTCCTAGGTATAATATAATCATAATCTTAATCATAATTTATTAATGCCCGGAAATTCATTGTATTTTTGCACACGACATATTTAAAAAGTACATATATAATAATTATAATTAACTTACGTACTAATTTTAAATCAGAACAAAATACATGTATAAATAGTGCACACACACCAAAACATTACACAACACATTAAAATCAGGGGCAATAAAACAGTCTGTACTTTGACAATATATCACAATCATTATTATCAGTAGCTATTCCAGAACACTATCACATACCAGAAATTGCTGGACACAATAAAAAGAATTATCTGCTATTTTCGGAATTTCCCCATTGTTGCTTCATGAAATTCTGTTAATTGTTTGCATAAACTTGCTAAACCGCTATCAAGTATTGAATTTTTGTCTTGTAAATCTAGTACCTGCGACTTTAAAATACGTATTTCTTAGTTTTTCTTTATCAGCTCAGCAACTTTAATGTCGGTATCTTGTCTCCTGGAGCAGCCAGGACATTTTATCAGGTTTTTGCTTCCATTTGTGACAGTTAGCCCTTTAATTCTCAAAGCACAGGATGTATGATACTCATCACAACACAATTCACATTTAGCTGAACTATTTACTACATTTTTATTGCAATATTTGTATTTTCTAGCCTCGAGCGCTTGTGATGCGTCATTCTCGTTCGACGCCATCTGGAAAAATATATGTTATCTAATAAGAAGTATCATCCATGGTTTAATGCAAATATTATAAACAGTATAAAAACAAAGCAAAATTTCACAATAAATTAAAAAGAAATGGTAGTTAAAGTGCAAAGTTTTGGGACGCTTAAATTGAGGCTCAAATCTGATATTAGGAATATCTTAAACTATTACCAGACAATAGAGTTCGACATTAAAAAGGATCCCAAAATGTTCTGGCTGTTTGTCGAGAACCACAGAGAAGATTCCGGTATTTCCAGACACATGAACTTTAGTGGTGTTGACTTATATGATCCTCAGGACATATTAAACCCCTTTGCCGTGTTTTCCAAACAGTCCTTTTCGAATGACACGAATAATAATGCTTTTCCAAATCGTTTGGAAACAAACCTCTATGAGGACATCAATATAAATATTTTTTCTGAGAATTATGTTATTCCAGCTCTTAAAAAAAATTAAGACTAAATTTACCACGGGCTCAGATTTAATTCCAGCATTCCTTGCAAATCACTTTTAATCCTCCGTAAATACTCAATCCCTAGTATATGGAAAACCTCCAAAATTGTACCGGTCCACAAGAAGAACGGTAAGTCAGATATCAATAACTGCAGACCAGTTTCCATTATCTGTTACTTCTGTAAGGTTTTTGAGTTTCTCCTGTATGATAAAATATTCGCTGTCATACACATAGTTCCACAGCAGCATGGATTTTTTAAAGCAATGTCTACTATTACCAACTTACTTGATGTGTCTGAGTAAATTACTGAATTTATTAATGAAAGTTCTCAAGTTGATGTGTATCTTGATTTTTCAAAGGCTTTTGATCATTTTGCTTTCGTATTTTCTAACACCCTTGTCAACTTCTCTACCTCATACTTATCTAGCCGCTCCCAATACGTCTCCCTTTATGGACGTTCTTCTGTCGAATATTCTGCTAACTCTGGTGTGCCGCAGGGCCCAATATTTGGGCCTTTGTTGTTTAATATATTTTTAAATGACATTGGTATGGATCTTACGCACAAATTTCTATTATATGCGGATGACGTAAAAATGTTTAAAATAATTCAGTGTGGTTTGGAGAGGATCAAGGATTGGTACCTCAATAGTAGCTTGCAGGTTAAATTAAGGGAAAATATTGCGTGGTATCATTCACATCCAAGACCTCAGTTGTTGTATGAGATTATTTTCTTGCAAAATAACCTGTCTCTCATTTTGACATTTTTGAAGCTTGGGCGTAACATTCGACTCAAGCCCAGGAAAAAAATAAACGATTTTTCGGTTTTTTCCGGATATCTCCGTAAATACTTGAATTTTTAAAACTTTCTAAATGGCATATTGTTAGGCACCAAAATGCGCAATGTATCTCGTACGGTTTTCGAGTTCCCCATACATAGACACGAATTCGAGCCACCCTGTATAGTCTACTAGGCCCAAAAATAGGTTTGAATATTTTTCTCTCAGGAGTGTTTTTTTTTTTAGAAAAACCAATAACTTGAAGAGAGTCTTCACTCAAAACTAAATTAGGGAACACTTTGAAATAATGATACCATTTATACAGGGTGAGCTAGCTTAATTTAAGTTTCGTGATTTGGAGTTTTGACACGACACGTTACCACTTAATATTTTTATCACTGGAAAACCAAATAATCTGAAGCATCCAAACTTTAGTAGGTTGAAAAGAGGAGATATGAGCGGAACACGCCAAAAAATTGTATCGATATAATTGAATGTCGAATTAGTGATTTTCTTGATTTTCAATTTGAAAAATCTATTTCAAATTATGAAAACGCATAGCTATTTTCAAGAAATCGATATCAAATGGGGGTTTTCTCTACCAGGAAAAGATGTATAAGTTTTCCGTACGATATCGGAAAATACGAAAAAAACGTTAAATTGAAATATGCAGAAAATTGTAAAAAATGCAATATTTTGACATTTTAAAAAGCTTGCTTTAAAATCATTATAAAACATTTAAAAGAGTACATTTCCTCATATTTTGGCATGACTTTTTGGGTGAAAATATGTATAATTATACTTTTATTTGTGTAAAATCTCTTTGAAAGCGGTTTGAACAGGAAAAATGGTTTAGATCAGAAAATGTTCACATTTTTGGCGATTAGAGGCCTTTGCTGGTGTTTTATGGAAAATTTGAAGGTAAAATTTTATTTTCAGCATATCGGTATATATATAGTTTTGTGGCTAGTAAGATTTATTTGCCTGAAATCTCATTTAGAACCATTTAAAGATGGGAAAATAGGCCAGGATCAAATAATATGGACTTTTTAAAGAAATAAGCAGCAGTTTCTGGCGATTTCATTGCAAATTTTGACGTAAACTTTCACTTTAAAGATTGTTATTAGGTTTGTTCTAGCAGCGATTTCAAACGCAAACTCCGGACGGTTTGAAACCGTTTGAAATCGCTGCTAGAACAGACCTTTAATCTCAAAGAATACTTTATTTTCAGCATGGTGCTTCAATGTCATATAAAAGGAGAACGATTTCAAACATGCCAAAGCAGCATTTATATCAGACTATAATTAGTTACTAAAAGGAAATACATAACTTTTACTTTAAATTAAATTGATTCTTGGAATTAAACGGTCGACCAGATCTACTATCTACTAACCCCGACATCAAAGATTTATGTAAATTTAGTTAATTACCGAATAGCCGTGTTTGTGGACAATGCCATTAAATTCCAGACAAAATTTATGTTTTCAGTTGGATGTAGGACCATATATTACTCGGTTGTAAAAAGTACTTTAAATGACTTGATTAGAGGCTAGGTAATTGAAAGCAATTTAGAATACGATTGGCTATCAACCACGCACGGATTAATATCGGTGAATATTTTTTTGTGGAGTTAAATAAAATAAGAAAAATTAGCAATAGCAAATATCATACGTTGCTAATCGAATTTAATTTGAAGTTTTCAAAAATCCTAAATTTGCATGGTGTGCGATCTAGATCCCAAGTGTAAATCCAATACGTTTTTAAACTGTTCATAATAATACTCGTAGCTGATATTACGTTCCAATAGGAATATTCATATATTATATCACGAGAACTATGAATTTAATCGATTAAACTACGTTCAATATTTTGAGCGTGATTTTTCTGGAAAATGTTGCATGCAAAATAATTTAATAAAATCCCGAGACCGCGAAGCGGTCGATTGTTTTTATTTATAAATTATTTTGCATGAAACTATTTGCCAAAAAGAAAAATCATGCGAGAAATATTCAATGTAGTTTAATCGATTTAATTCATAGTTTGAGTGGTATACGGCTAGATTATTTCCTGAATTAGTCACCTTGGTTACATACCCCAATGATGCGTTGACTAGGTCCGCTTATCGAAGTCGACATTTAAATATTTCAAAATTTGACATTTTCTGTCACCTCATACCAAAATAATAAAATACAAATTGTAAGGAAAATCGGAGTTTTTAGCAATAAAAATCAATATTAGATCATTCAAACCATTTATAAAATAATGTTTTTTTCAAAAGCCGTAAATGAAAATTGCAAGAATCAGCTTCAATCGACAAAACGAAATCCAATATGGAGGACGCAGTTTAATCGCTGTTAAACAGGTCTAGTGCAATAATCACTTATCTAAACAAAATTTATTCAGAAAATCGGGTTGTCTGATTGGTCCATTTTACGCTGAAGGAAATAATCTTATTTAAATATTATCCTGCTATATATATTAATAAAAAATATATTTTCTAACAGCAAATAACACTAGAATTATTATATTTCTCATTATATATTTATTTAAGACATTGTTAAGGAAATATAAAAAAAATATATGAATTCCTAACACAAAATGCAGTATCTGATATAAAATATATAAATGAACAATATCAGAAACATATTACATAACATATTAGTTTTGCAGATCACGTTATCTGATATTTTCGAATTTATTGAAGACTTGTTGTCTAATTTCTCTATATAGACTTTCTTAAATATTATTGCTGCCCTTTGTGTTCTACGAATTTGCTTACCTTCACCATTTTAAAAGTCAGAAATTTGTATTGCGGTTCTTATAAATATTATCTATTATGTTTAGCTACGTAGGAATTCTCCTGTTTTGCACACGAGAAATTACATAGACATTCTCGGCCCTTCGAGCTCTATTAATGGCCACTTTGCATCAGTTATATTACAGCCAAATTGGTAAGTCCATTCCACTTTCGACTACATTAAACATGTTCGGTCATTTAGTCACTCCAAAGCGGCCAAATTGGGCACGATCAAAGTTGGGTATAAAATAAACAATGTTTGACGTTTAATTAACTGTTATTACATCACGCAAATTGGGACTTTGAAATCAGGATGCTTAGTGAGATTCTCGCTTAGAAGGGGCCTATTGTTCAGAAGCCAATGAACTAGATATATTTTATATGCTTCCTTGGTAATAATCCCAAGAAAAATTTAAGATTTGTATAAATGTTATACATTAATAATAAACTAAGAATCTGCAAATGTGAAAATTCGCCATCTCAGTGCCTGGGTCAAGCGGTCTAATAGACGTTTCAGAGAAATGTATTGCTATGACACTAGTCATAACTTCACTATAATTTTGGGTAAGGTTGGCAAAAGCCAGGCTCCAGATGGTAGCAAATTGACTAAAGCCACAAAAAAAAGTTGGAATGACCATATTAACAAAGTGAATTATTAATAATTGGCAAAATAATAGATAGACGAGTTGTATTAATTAAGTAGGAACATTGTTCGACGAAAAATATCTACAAATGAAGCTTCAAAAATACCAACATCGATTTTAAATCATGTTAAATACTTTCCTTGAGAAAGTGTTGCCTTGCTTCTTAATACAATATGACTTTTTAAAAAATCGTTAATTTTTCTTATATGAAAAATCCTTACGATTTATTATGTGAAGTAATGTAAAGTAGTAAAATCATGCAGTTGAAACTGTCATGTCGTGCGGAAACATTTTACTTCTATGTACTTCTATGACAGCATAGGCTTGGGTGTACAACTCAGCCTTAGTCAGCTTCTGCAGTAATCTGTCTATTAGTAGATCGAAATGGAGGGGCGATAAAATCCCAGCTTGAAGGCATCTTCTGACTACCATGGCCCCCACAGAGTAGCTGCCGATATCCACCCTGACTATACGCCTTGATAGTATAGCCCCTATCTAGCCCACAAAATGAGCCTGTCTTTGCTAAAATTTTATTTGTTTGGTGGCTAAACCTTAAGTCGAGACGTTTCGCAGTAATTAAAATCTCTTTTCAATAATTATAATGCTGATAATAATTAAGCTGGATCACAAATAAAATACAACAGTTGAGCTAAGAGTCTCCAAAAATAAAAATCTTTATGTTCGACTGCGTCATAATTACATCGACTATGAATTAATGCTTTATTGGACTAAGGAGAGAAAATGTGTTGTTTTTGAAGTTGATCTTTATTTCAACAGCATAACTAAATCCTAAATATGAATTACTAAAAAAAGTAACTAAAACATATATAGCATAAATCTGCAAAACTGAATAATAATAATGAATATTTATGATGCAATTTGTATCACTGAGGCCCGTGATGGAGGTAGATCAAATAGCAAGTACTTCTACGATGGTATTCTCAAGGTTCCGAACTTGTATCAGTTTTGATCATTTGGATTAATATTGTGATCTCAATATTCTCGTCATAACATTTACTTTGCTACTCTCAGTATCCTCATAGTAGCCTACTGTTATAGTTGATGGACGCCATCCTCTGTGTTACTTTATACTTTCCATGCTGCCCCATGAATTTGCTAGAAGAGTTGTTAATGTGCGTCTAAATCAGTGACCAGTATATAATTTCCAATTCTCAAGTCCGTTGTATTTTGCAACATTGCTTCACAGAGCGGCTGTTTTATGAATTGTAACCGATTGCATGGTGCGCTTTTTATTATATGAAACCCACTGTGGGACATTATAGCTGCCCTGAGTTTGATGCATTCCAAATAACTTCCAGTAAGTTTGCACTTCTCATTTCTGTATGCAATACAATGTCGTTCTTTGTCTCTGTATCAAACAGCTTAACTAGAAGGTGATTTTCGCAATCTTTCATTGCAGTTTATAGTTAAGGAAACTAATTCGTGCTGCCTGCAGTCACTTGCAATGCCAAATATAAGAATCACTTTGCTTAATACTTGAGCTTTTTCATCTGTATGAGTTAAAAGAAGAATTACGTTTCCTTTGTTAGGCGCTGATCCTTTAAAGTTTGTGCCTCTCAGATTTCTATTTTAAATGGGGGTATTACCCTTAAAAATTGCCTCAGTTAAATTGAAAGTAAATGGTATAACATGGATTAATTGTTCAATACAGAAGAGCCTTTGAAGCAATTAAATTTAATTTCAAAATATGTCAAAATGGAGCCATCGGTCGTTTTGAAATATTCATACTTTTCCACCATTTCTATGTTTAGAATATACATTTTCGTACAATGTTTTGAATTTCACTACCTCTTTTACATTTCTTATACATAGTACATAGTGGTAACCCAGAATTAAATAGGATAACAATAAAATTATTCAAACACCGCTTCCTCACGTTAAACGGATTTTCCAGTTGTGCTCTAAGATAATCATAACTCCTCCGTACTTCTTCTAGGGATATTGCTTCTACAGCTTGCTTACATCTTTGTTTTAAAATGTTTTTATCATTTGGAAAAGCTTTGGCATTTAACTGTTTAGGTGTCTCTACAAAAACGTGATGGTCACATCTTGGAGGCCATAAAGCCGGACAATTCCTCCCCATCCATTTTTGCCTTTTTTGCTTCTCTAGCACAATAGGTTGCTTGCTGGAAGTATATGTTGTTCCGACAACTTAAAGGCAATTGTCTCAAATGTTAAGAAAAAAAATTAGGCAGCCTATTTAAATAAGTATTTCAATAACAAGTATTTTCGAAAAAATAAGGTCGTATTATACCATAATAGGAAACAGCACACCAAGCATTCGCTTTTTGCATAGAATTAACATTATTCCAATAGCCTATGCGTTGTCGTGTCCAGTTTCATTCGTAGAAAACAGACTCGTCAGAGGGCATTATAAGTTTATGGAATCCTCTATTACCACATACAATCTTGCTTCCCATTCACAAGCAAAGATTTTACATTCTTAAATGAAGGGTAAAGGCTGTGTGCATGTACAAAACATAGTAATGAAACACTTTGTATATCATGCAAGTTTTAATCCAAAAGGAATCATGAAGAGCGTAACAGAGCGCTTTCGGCCGTAGCCATCATCAGTGTTGCCTGAAAGTAAGTAAAAGAACCCCTTGTCAGTAAAGAGTCAAAGAATATTGTTGAATTGAAACAATGGTTATTTTTGGTAAAAAAAACAAAATTTTTAAGAGATGAATGCTGTTGCGCTCAGTTATAAATTTGTTGGGATTAAAAATCGTTTTATTACAAAAAGGGGGATTAACTAAAGTGATTAATTAAGAATGAAGGTTTTTTGTGTCATTTTTATACGTGAAAAGAAAATGGTGGACCTCTTTTACTTACTTGTCAGTAGACAAAAGACGTATCCATGGATCAAACACAACAAAAATCGACAATGGTCACAATTAAATATCACACATTGTGCGTCACACTATGAGAAATGGTTCACATAATTTAGATTAAAATAAAAATTAAAATATATCAAATTAACAACAAAAGCATGGTACAAAGACCCGTGCTTTTGGATGACACATGGAATGTGTCGACTGTCACTATTGACAGTCTTGACAAGCTGACTGATGACGCTTATATGCCGAAAAACGGGGGTAATTTTAAATTTTAATAGTTTTAAAAGGACAAGTTTAGTATTAAGTTGAAAGATAAAATCAGACAAAGTTACTGCAGTGGTCTGAAATTAACCTAAAATACAAAAGGAGTTGCTACTCTGCCAGATGACGCAAACCAAATGCCATAATACGTATTGAATGGCTAATTTGCAATTGAATACTTGAAAATTCGGTTGACTGTTTGTGGTGGCTTCAAAGTTGGTTTGGAAGAAAATGCTTGATCAAGTGAAAATAGAGGACTAACTTGGAGATGAGGTTAGCCTAGGCTAACTCAACTCGATGGATAGAACAGAAAAGAAAGGAGATGACAGTAACCTAAGTTAACTCAACGCCTAGAGGATTAACTTAAGAAGTGATGAATTTAGCATGAGCTAAATCAACTTGAAAGATAGAGAAAGAGGAAGACAGATGAAAGATAAAAATAAAATAAAATTAAATTAAATTACATTGCTGTAGTAGAAAATAGGAGAAATAATTTGAAATAGAAATTGCTTGATCAAACGGCCCTCCCAACCTCCAAATGTATGGGTAAACGTTGTCTATTTTATTATGGCTGCATTGGAGAACCGTTCATGAAATAACGTATCTGCATAATATTTTATTAAATATAATCTTTGCTCCGTTGCTGACATTCTAGATAAAAGGCATTTAAATATTACCGACTAAACGACGATTTGCTTGAAACTGTCATTTATCAGGTGATGCAATAAAGAATCGAAACTACCTACTTACACAACTTGTCAGTGAAGTAAATTTAGTAAAATGCAAATTTTACACAAGTAACTTCTTTTTATCCAAGTTGATACAAAATCAACATCTGGAAATATGGGATGATTTGACACAGATTTCTTATGTATCATTTTTCTTAAAACTGACAAATAATGGTAAGTAATTAAATCTTCTACAATAATTTAATTTTTATCTCTTTGATCATCCTGTATAAACAAATAGTGAGCAATAATAATATTATATAAAGTTCTAGTGAAACCTAATTAGTATTAAAAGCGGGTGAGATTATGGTAAAGAAGCCAAGCGAGCAAAGCCCTAATCGAAGTCGTTTGTAATGAACTTACTACACGAATTAAATTTGATCTACATCTTTTTGGAAAATAAATAAGAAAAATTTAAAGTTGATATACTTAACTCAAATTTCATTAGATTACTTTTTTAATTTGGAAGAACTTTTCCTTATAAGATTTTGTTGTATCTTTATAAATTAGGTACTTTACTCTCGACGCGATTTCGGAAAAATTACATTTGCGCCCGCACTAAAAGCAGTATGGAAAATTTTAAATACTCATTTACTGTTTTGGGGCAAGCATCAACTTTTATCAAGAATAAAATTTTCTGAGAAACCAATAATAAAAAAGTTTCCCATATGTTGCATACTTTTTTGGACGCACTTTATATTATACGGACATTTCAATTATTGCATTATTAACGATACACCTGTTCACAAATGTTTTTTGAAGTATCAGAGCCGTGTCACGCACAAAATTGGTATTCAGGTATTTTTCGGGTTGAGGATCATAATTATTCAAAATAGGGACAACTCAGGAAATTCATTAAAAAAAATTTTTTTTCTTGTTAGGAGGCGCATTATTGGCTTTAAGCGTCACGCAAACCAGAGCGGTGGCGGGCGCGGTGGCGGTCGCGGTGGCGGTGGCGGTAAAATACTGTGCGTGTAAGTTAATTAAAGACCGCAAACAGAAGCGATCTAGCAAATACACGTACAGTATTTTACTGCCACCGCCACCGCGACCGCAACCGCGCCCGTCACCGATCTGGTTTGCGCGACGCTTTAATATTTTTTTCTGTAAATCTAGTAATAATCGATATGTTTCCATATAAGTTAAAAACTCGTTTTTTTCCTAATTAATACCCAAAATATATATCCTAAAAATACGTGGACTAAGTAACAGTTAAGAAAGGAAAAAATAGTTTTAGGTGCTAAGACTTTTTTATACATTCGGTAGTTTTGTTACGATTTGTCTCTAAGTTGAAAACTAAGAATATAGTATTTTTGTTCCGTGTAGCACCTTACTTTTTTCTACTCCCTCTCTCTGACTTCAAGATTTTGACTCAATGAGATATGATCGATATAAAAATATGGTTTTGTCCGTTCGAAGATGTCCTTAACATCAATCTATTTCAATAATGGCGATTTTTACCGACAGATTGAAGGCTGTGCTATGGGTTCATCTATTTCATGTAATCATTGCCGACAGTTAAAATTCACGAGGTAGTTTAACTTCGAAAAGGTTTCATGGATTTAGACTCCATTCTGTTCATATAATTTCGGGGCTCGACGAAAAGCAAGTATCAAATCATTCCAACCCGCATTTCAACTCTCCGTCTCCAGTCGATAAAAAAAAAAGTAGTTTTTTAAAAGCCTGTAAGTAGATGAGTTAGGTGCCAAATTTTGGTTAGGGATTCCGTCCCTCCCTCTTTTTCCTTCATCGCAATATTACTAATAGCTCAAAATTTTCCATAAAAAAGCGGGTAGGAGCCGAATTTCCTATAGCCTCTCTATATGATAAAAACAAGTTTCTCTTTATAACTAAGCGAATGATTTGTGCATAATTCTAAATAACTTAATTAATTCATTGGTTTCAAAAACAAACAAAAAGCTTCATAATTCTTCCCTTGAGAAAAAGCATTTCCTGTAAATGAAAGACTAGAAATATGTATATTTATTTATACGATTTAACAACTAACCAATTATAATATAATCGAAGCACTCATATCCTCAACTAACTACATTACATGAACACCAAATTGTTTTACACCGGTAATTTGAAATGGATTTTGATCGGATTAAAACGAGCAGTGAAACAAATTCCGCAAAATTGTCAGTAATATAAAAACAACGATTTGATATACTCTAAATTTTTATTAATGGGATAAAGTTGGAATTATATCCATTTGTAGTTGCGGCATCCATGTGAGAAAAAAGTATGGCGTAGTAATTTTTGTCAATCAAAATTAGATTAAAAAAATGCACTGAACAGGGTTTCGAAGTATTTCCTGTTTATATTGTCATGATAATCTCCCGTCTTTAATCCAGTTTTGAATATTAAATTCGGTGAAGCCATCTTTGGTTCCGGCGTTGTCCACAATACAACGATGATCTTGAAAAATAAAAGATAACTCAATTTCTCTGAAACATCAAAAATATTTGAAATCATTCTACCAGAAAATAAATTTAATATAATTATTAATATGTAATGTTCCATGCACAGAGTATATAGAGTCAAATTCCCTCATATTGTCCAACGTATGCATTTTTTAAACGAAAAAAAAAAATCAAAAATCATTTGAGTTGTTCGGGAGGTAGAACGCGCGGCGCCGGCGCGGCGCGTTATAAGGTCTCCCAGACCCAGAAATTCACTGCGGAACAATTTTATGAGCTTCATAATCTGTATATAATAATCTTTAAATACGTCAAATTAATATTTTGCATTCCTAGGCTATATATTGCTTATATTGCTTATAATGCTTCGCTGCGATTTTTTGAGAGTTCCACGAGGGGTCTTTGAAGGGCCAAAGCTTACAAACGGTCCGATTAGACCTACTTTTTATTATTTTTTTGTACCTTTATAAACCGTTAAACATATGAAACAGACGGAATTATGAAGACTTACAAGGCACCAGTTTTAATCTAAAGAAAAATTCTAAACATATCATATTTTTACCTTCACTGTTTTTTCTTGAACCCATGTGCTTGGTGTCAACTTGCCAACTACTATTGTTTTGACAGATTCACAAAATACGAGTCATTATGTTGTGAAAAACTCTTACTTCTGAATTCAAAAAAAAAGGAACGGCGAAAACCTGCCACACTGATCTATCAAACCAAGGAACTTACTTAAAAGTTTTTTCGCTAACTTTAATTTAGCTATCACTAGTTAAACTGATAAAGCGAGTTGGAGTTTGGCAGCCACCAAAAAAAAAGTGTTGTACTCTAAACTAACTTCAGATCCGGGATTTAAGTTGTAAAAT